>CM060251.1:29410249-29412749 GCA_030684275.1 Acipenser oxyrinchus oxyrinchus
CCTTCCTTCCTTCCTTCCTTCCTTCCTTCCTTCCTTCCTTCCTTCCTTCCTTCCTTCCTTCCTCCTTCCTTCCTTCCTTCCTTCCTTCCTTCCTTCCTTCCTTCTTCCTTCCTTCCTTCCTTCCTTCCTTCCTTCCTTCCTTCCTTCTTCCTTCCTTCCTTCCTTCCTTCTTCTTCCTTCCTTCCTTCCTTCCTTCCTTCCTTCCTTCCTTCCTTCCTTCCTTCCTTCCTTCCTTCCTTCCTTCCTTCCTTCCTTCCTTCCTTCTTCCTTCCTTCCTTCCTTCCTTCCTTCCTTCCTTCCTTCCTTCCTTCCTTCCTTCCTTCCTTCCTTCCTTCCTTCCTTCCTTCCTTCCTTCCTTCCTTCCTTCCTTCCTTCCTTCCTTCCTTCCTTCCTTCCTTCCTTCCTTCCTTCCTTCCTTCCTTCCTTCCTTCCTTCTTCCTCCTTCCTTCCTTCCTTCCTTCCTTCCTTCCTTCCTTCCTTCCTTCCTTCCTTCCTCCTTCCTTCCTTCCTTCCTTCCTTCCTTCCTTCCTTCCTTCCTTCCTTCCTTCCTTCCTTCTTCCTTTCCTTCCTTCCTTCCTTCCTTCCTTCCTTCCTTCCTTCCTTCCTTCCTTCTTCCTTCCTTCCTTCCTTCCTTCCTTCCTTCCTTCCTTCCTTCCTTCCTTCCTTCCTTCCTTCCTTCCTTCCTTCCTTCCTTCCTTCCTTCCTTCCTTCCTTCCTTCTTCTTCCTTCCTTCCTTCCTTCCTTCCTTCCTTCCTTCCTTCCTTCCTTCCTTCCTTCCTTCCTTCCTTCCTTCCTTCCTTCTTCCTTCCTTCCTTCCTTCCTTCCTTCCTTCCTTCCTTCCTTCCTTCCTTCCTTCCTTCCTTCCTTCCTTCCTTCCTTCCTTCCTTCCTTCCTTCCTTCCTTCCTTCCTTCCTTCCTTCCTTCCTTCCTTCTTCCTTCCTTCCTTCCTTCCTTCTTCCTTCCTTCCTTCCTTCCTTCCTTCCTTCCTTCCTTCTTCTTCCTTCCTTCCTTCCTTCCTTCCTTCCTTCCTTCCTTCCTTCCTTCCTTCCTTCCTTCCTTCCTTCCTTCCTTCCTTCCTTCCTTCCTTCCTTCCTTCCTTCCTTCCTTCCTTCCTTCCTTCCTTCCTTCCTTCCTTCCTTCCTTCCTTCCTTCCTTCCTTCCTTCCTTCTTCCTTCCTTCCTTCCTTCCTTCCTTCCTTCCTTCCTTCCTTCCTTCCTTCCTTCTTCCTTCCTTCCTTCCTTCCTTCCTTCCTTCCTTCCTTCCTTCCTTCCTTCCTTCCTTCCTTCCTTCCTTCCTTCCTTCCTTCCTTCCTTCCTTCCTTCCTTCCTTCCTTCCTTCCTTCCTTCCTTCTTCCTTCCTTCCTTCCTTCCTTCCTTCCTTCCTTCCTTCCTTCCTTCCTTCTTCCTTCCTTCCTTCCTTCCTTCCTTCCTTCCTTCCTTCCTTCCTTCCTTCCTTCCTTCCTTCCTTCCTTCCTTCTTCCTTCCTTCCTTCCTTCCTTCCTTCCTTCCTTCCTTCCTTCCTTCTTCCTTCCTTCCTTCCTTCCTTCCTTCCTTCCTTCCTTCCTTCCTTCCTTCCTTCCTTCCTTCCTTCCTTCCTTCCTTCCTTCCTTCCTTCCTTCCTTCCTTCCTTCCTTCCTTCCTTCCTTCCTTCCTTCCTTCCTTCCTTCCTTCCTTCCTTCCTTCCTTCCTTCCTTCCTTCCTTCCTTCCTTCCTTCCTTCCTTCCTTCCTTCCTTCCTTCCTTCCTTCCTTCCTTCCTTCCTTCCTTCCTTCCTTCCTTCCTTCCTTCCTTCCTTCCTTCCTTCCTTCCTTCCTTCCTTCCTTCCTTCCTTCCTTCCTTCCTTCCTTCCTTCCTTCCTTCCTTCCTTCCTTCCTTCCTTCCTTCTTCCTTCCTTCCTTCCTTCCTTCCTTCCTTCCTTCCTTCCTTCCTTCCTTCCTTCCTTCCTTCCTTCCTTCCTTCCTTCCTTCCTTCCTTCCTTCCTTCCTTCCTTCCTTCCTTCCTTCCTTCCTTCTTCCTTCCTTCCTTCCTTCCTTCCTTCCTTCCTTCCTTCCTTCCTTCCTTCCTTCCTTCCTTCCTTCCTTCCTTCCTTCCTTCCTTCTTCCTTCCTTCCTTCCTTCCTTCCTTCCTTCCTTCCTTCCTTCCTTCCTTCCTTCCTTCCTTCCTTCCTTCCTTCCTTCCTTCCTTCCTTCTTCCTTCCTTCCTTCCTTCCTTCCTTCCTTCCTTCCTTCCTTCCTTCCTTCCTTCCTTCCTTCCTTCCTTCCTTCCTTCCTTCCTTCCTTCCTTCCTTCCTTCCTTCCTTCCTTCCTTCCTTCCTTCCTTCCTTCCTTCCTTCCTTCCTTCCTTCCTTCCTTCCTTCCTTCTTCCTTCCTTCCTTCCTTCCTTCCTTCCTTCCTTCCTTCCTTCCTTCCTTCCTTCCTTCCTTCCTTCCTTCCTTCCTTCCTTCCTTCCTTCCTTCCTTCCTTCCTTCCTTCCTTCCTTCCTTCCTTCCTTCCTTCCTTCCTT
>CM060251.1:29417749-29504775 GCA_030684275.1 Acipenser oxyrinchus oxyrinchus
ACTGCTGCAGCTCCAAAATATTGATCTGGAGATCCTGCCACAGGGGTTTCCATATTCTTTGCGCACCCCTACCATTCCACACATCGCCCCAGCCGAGGCTGGACGCATTCGTGGTGATGCCCACCCTTCTGGTGACGCTGCCCAGCGCTACGCCTAAGCACAGATGGGCAGGATGTGTCCTCCAAGAAAACGCTTTCAGACAGTGATGAGACACTGTCACCAGGCGGCCACAGTTCAATACAGGCTGAAAAACCTAATTAAAAGGGTCTGGGAAGCTGCTGCCATCAAGCCCAGAAACCTCTGGAATGTAACACTGTGAGCTTTCTGTTCAGCTGAAAAAGCTTCAGACAAGCGACCATTCTCTGGAACCTGTCATCCGACACAGTAGACAGCATGGACCTGGAGTCCAGGCGTACTCCCAAATAGGAGGCTGTCTGCAAGGATGTGAGCTGGCTCTTTGAACAATTCACCGAGCGGCCCAACCGATGAAGGTGCCTGCACTGGAAACTGAAGAGAATTGAGCCAGTCGTCCAGGTAATTGAGTACTCTGATACCTCTGTCTCAGTGGGGCCAAAATAGCCTCCATACACTTCAAAAAGGCATAGGGAGCTAGAGAGAGGCCAAAACAGCAAGACCCTGAACTCGTACGCTGTTCCCTGAAAGGTGAACCACAGGTACTTAAGTGTGCCGGTTTTTATGGGGATACGGAAATAAGCATCTTTGAGGTCCACCAAGGTGAATCAATTGCCTGGCGTGAATGACTGCAACAGCTGTTGCATTGTCACATTCTGAACCTCCTTTAGCTCAGAACAGGTTGACCTTCCCACGATGTCGAGGATTAGTCTAAGGCTACCATCCCGCTTGGGCATTGAGTAATGGAGTAGAACCCATTCTCCAATTGGAGGGGGTGTACCATATGAATAGCCTGTTTATGCACCAGAGCTGCTACCTCCTGAGACACCACAGCGGCGTCCTGTGGGTCTGTAACTGGTGCTACAGTCACTCCTCAAAATGGAAGGGGACCGTGCTTGAACCTGGACCTGTGGCAGCAAACCTTTAGGGCCGCTGCTCACCTTGTAGTTTGGCCTGAGGCTCTTGCCTTTGTGCCTGGTGGAGGTCTGGCCGCAGATGCAGCTGGCTGTGCTGGTCCCTGAAGCTGCTGGCACCGCGACAAAAACCCAGGCATTATGCAAATAGCAAGCAATGTACAGTAAGAATTTACAGTTGCTGCCTCAGCTGCTAAAGACATCAAAAGGACTATCAACAAGGCCTGCTTGGTATCAGGCTGGGATATAAACACCGGTCTGTAGCGGGCCAGAACCAGACCTGTGGGAAACTGCTGCCCAGAGCTTCTCTATTCCCAGGTGCGTGGCTCTCCCTTGGCACAGAGCCATGGGGTGAGGATGCAGCCACCTCTCTATGAGAGGATGATGGGGAAGAGCACTGTACAAGTGAGGGACAGCGAGCACTCCATAGAGCTGCAGGAGAAAAGTTTCTCCAACGTACACTTGGATAATTCACACAAAACTCGCAGAAATGCGGTTTACCCGTGCCTCCTGTGCGTGCTGCTGCCTCATGCAGGAAGAGCATCTGCTTGTCCACAGGCAGGCTGGCCTTGCATGTGTCACAGGGATAAAACCCAGTTATTATGCAAATAGCAAACAATGTACAGTTGCTGCCTCAGCTTGCTAAAAACAGCAACTGGACTGTCAACAAAGCCTGCTTAGTACCAGACAGGCACCCTGGTCTTGCATGTGTCACATGAATAAACCTGGGCATTATGCAAATAGCAAGCAATTCACAGTAAGAATGTACGGTTTCTGTTTGATAACAGTTTGGTGCCAGAAGCACCAGGTAGGTACATTAGTGCACAATTAATTACACATCCCCTGCGCCCCCCCTGCCATTCTAGACAACACCCCAGCCGCTGGATGCTTCTGCTCCAGCAGCAACGCTCCTGTATACTGTACTTACTGTAACAGGGCTGGTGCAGTATACAGTACTTGTAACAAAAGCCCTGCTGTCTCAGACAACACAAGCAGCAACTCCACTGTACAGTATGTTACGGGCAAAAGTACTGAAAAAAGACCCGAAGCAGAGCTGATCCCAGCAGCTGCTAGTGAATCGGAAAAAAAGGTAGCCTTGCTTGTTGTAGAGTACCGACGAGAACGGGAGCAGGTCTCGGACCTACAGTGCCCACCTAATGCGCTCTTGGCTAACCAGCAGTCCAAAAACTGAGGAAAGCCCACTGTTAGAGCCCTAACAGTCTTCACAACAATTTTGCAAGTAGAACTAATGTGGCAATGAGACACTGTGGGTGAAAAAAACAGAAAAATACACACCAAGAAACACATTTTCTCCCACAAAACAGTAACAATTCGATTACCGTTAATTTAATAAAATGTTCATAACAAAACACAATATTTTATTTTTAAACTTAAAACAAAAGCTAGCAGCCTGAGAGAAAGAACACAAGTAGCCGACTTAAGGTTGTTCGATCCCAGGGAAGGGGCGACGGGAGCCTCTGGCTTCGCGCGGGGCCCAAGGTCCAGAGGGACTAACGAAAACCACGGCTGAGTGCACAATACATGCAAGTAGTAATTACTATAAACACATAAAAAATAAAATCGCATTAATAGTGTAATTACACAAGTGAATAAGCAATATAAGTAGAGACACTTATCTGTTCGTAGATCTCTTCCATTCAGGTCAGATGAAAGGAAAAATGATGACGATGTTTGTGTCAGCAGTCCTTTTATGCCCTTGGGGGGTGGGCATGACCGCGTCACAGGCACTACGTGCAGCTTTGATATATCTTATTCAGGTTTCAGGGCCTTTAGGTTAAATACCCATGAGGTAATGGTTATATTTCATACTTGATAGGGAACTCTTACAGCCCAAATTACCTGAGCACTTATATCAAAGCTGCTCCTCTATGAGCCCTGTCAGGCTTCGCCTTCGCCCCCAGGAGATATCAATGGCTGTCGCACAGGGATCAGCTCCATTTTCTCATTAAGCCTGCTGCTTTGGAGTGAACACAGTGACCTTAAAGGGTAATGGTTACATTTTTATTTAAGTGAACCAGGGTTATGATAATAACCTAATGTTCCCTTTCAAGTATGAAATGTAACCATTACCGAAGGACTTGCAGCACCAGCAGATGTGCTAAGAAGGAAGAAAAAACCTGCCTTCAGTATTCTGGCTGAAGGACTGATTGAGGGTCCATGGCATTAGAATACAGTGAGGGAGAACCCTAATGCAGTGTATATGCTGCAAAGCTACACTGAGTAAAACACTAGAATTTCAATTAAGGTGTGTGGCTAACCAGGACTTAAAGTGAACACAATGAAAAGTGTTTTCAAATTTAAATTACTTAAATTTGTCCGTTTAAATACTTAAAGTTGTCCGTTTATGACTTTTCCTAAATACATGTATTAAATACCCTGACGTTTGAAAGGTAGGATCACGAAAATAAGGAAGTTATAATCCCACCCACCTAGAACCACCATAGCCGTTATTTTGACAGGCTTTTACAATACATGTTTTTATTTTGACTAACCTACAATATTCTATTTTATTTTAAGCCTGTTGTTATCTCTACTGGACCTGGCAACCACCAATTCCTTCGTTTTGTATCGGGCGTAGCTAGGAATGGAAATTTGTGTGGGCCCCAACTTCGGGTGGATGGGCAAGTACCAAAGGTCTGACATCACAGGAAACAGTTTACATTACAAACATGATTTAAATCAATTAAAACTCTGAATACATCAAATATCTCCGTGGGGTTTGAGCAGCGCAACGTAGCCAAGACTGAAAATGTATGGTGCCGAGTGAAGCAAGGCGAACATGTTTTGCAGTTTATAACAGTAGTTGCACGTATACACTACAAATACAAAACACATAAGCATACATACAACCTACAGAAACAAACACACTGTGCACAATAACTGCAAAAACCGTTTCATTTGACAAAGTGCAAACAGAAACTAAAAAATCCCAAACAAAAAAAGCTGTATTGCTTTTTTTTTCTTGGCTGTATTGTAATCTTTTAGCTATATTGTAATAACTTGTTATCTCTGTAAGTCACCCTGCATAAGGGCGTCTGTCAAGCAAAAATTAAAAATCAGGCTAAGCTCCTGCTGCCTTCAAACCAAAACTAAAATCTAAGCTGTGCTGAGAATACCTCGTTTCCAGCTAAATATGGCTGCTTTCGTTTTCACTGCATTTTCTCAGGTACAGCTAAAGAAAGATATTGCGTTAGCTGAAAAAACGTAACAAGCAGACAAAAAAAGATTTTATTTAAACAAACTTGAGTGACACATTGAGCAACATGTTCAACTTTTGTAAACCTTTTAAAATTATGTTGACACGCTAATGAAAAGGAACGTGCAATTTCCATATTTTGCTGCCTTTAAAATAAATCATCTCCACGGTTGAAAAGTTAACAGCAAACCTTAAATGACAAAACCCAAGTTCTTGTATTTCTTTACATTTCTAATACTACGTAGAAATAATTCTGAAGTTTTAAAATCACAGATACCTTCAAATTATTAATTGTATATATTTTTTATTATTGAAGAAAACATAATAAATATATATATATATATATATATATATATATATATATATATATATATATATATATATATATATATATATATATAAATAAATTACAGGCAGATAGAGATAAAGTTACAAGTTACAAGAATAACATATATATATATATATATATATATATATATATATATATATATATATATATATATATACACACAGTATTGTGCAAAAGTTTTAGGCAGGTGTGAAAAAATGCTGTAAAGTAAGAATGCTTTCAAAAATAGACATGTTAATAGATTATATTTATCAATTAACTAAATGCAAAGTGAGTGAACAGAAGAAAAATCTAAAATCACCCTTTGCCTTCAAAACAGCATCAATTCTTCTAGGTACACTTGCACAAAGTCAGGGATTTTGTAGGCATATAGTCAGGTGTATGATTAAACAATTATACCAAACAGGTGCTAATGATCATCAATTCAATATGTAGGTTGAAACACAATCATTAACTGAAACAGAAACAGCTGTGTAGGAGGAATAAAACTGGGTGAGGAACAGCCAAACTCAGCTAACAAGGTGAGGTTGCTGAAGACAGTTTACTGTCAAAAGTCATACACCATGGCAAGACTGAGCACAGCAACAAGACAGAAGGTAGTTATATTGCATCAGCAAGGTCTCTCCCAGACAGAAATTTCAAGGCAGACAGGGGTTTCCAGATGTGCTGTCCAAGCTCTTTTGAAGAAGCACAAAGAAACGGGCAACGTTGAGGACCGTAGACGCAGTGGTCGGCCAAGGAAACTTACTGCAGCAGATGAAAGACACATCATGCTTACTTCCCTTCGCAATCAGAAGATGTCCAGCAGTGCCATCAGCTCAGAATTGGCAGAAAACAGTGGGACCCTAGTACACCCATCTACTGTCCAGAGAAGTCTGGTCAGAAGTGGCCTTCATGGAAGACTTGCGGCCAAAAAGCCATACCTCTGATGTGGAAACAAGGCCAAGTGACTCAACTATGCACGAAAACACAGTGCAGAAAAATGGCAGCAGGTGCTCTGGACTGATGAGTCAAAATTTGAAATATTTGGCTGTAGCAGAAGGCAGTTTGTTCGCCGAAGGGCTGGAGAGCGGTACACGAATGAGTGTCTGCAGGCAACAGTGAAGCATGGTGGAGGTTCCTTGCAAGTTTGGGGCTGCATTTCTGCAAATGGAGTTGGGGATTTGGTCAGAATTAATGGTCTCCTCAATGCTGAGAAGTACAGGCAGATACTTATCCATCATGCAATACCATCAGGGAGGCATCTGATTGGCCCCAAATTTATTCTGCAGCATGACAACGACCCCAGACATACAGCGAAAGTCATTAAGAACTATCTTCAGCGTAAAGAAGAACAAGGAGTCCTGGAAGTAATGGTATGGCCCCCACAGAGCCCTGATCTCAACATCATCAAGTCTGTCTGGGATTACATGAAGAGAGAGAAGCAACTGAGGCTGCCTAAATCCACAGAAGAACTGTGGTTAGTTCTCCAAGACGTTTGGGCCAACCTACCTGCCGAGTTCCTTCAAAAACTGTGTGCAAGTGTACATAGAAGAATTGATGCTGTTTTGAAGGCAAAGGGTGGTCACACCAAATATTGATTTGATGTAGATTTTTCTTCTGTTCACTCACTTTGCATTTTGTTAATTGATAAATATAAACTATTAACATGTCTATTTTTGAAAGCATTCTTACTTTACAGCATTTTTTCACACCTGCCCAAAACTTTGCACAGTACTGTATATATATATATATATTGTGAATGAACTCACCCACTCGGGTTCGTTGCCCCTTTGAAAATACGACCCAACACACTGGAATGGATTTTATGCGCTGGTGTGCTATTTTTAATAAACACAAAAATCAAACAAACACCAAATAAACACCTAGCTCTTTCAGAGCACTAACTCAAACTTTCAGGAACACCCTGACTACAAGTAGGACGGCTAAGCCGTTTCCCCGCCAAACAATAAACAAAACCACACAGGTTTAATACAGCACTTTTACCTCACGACTGCGAGGAAGCAGAGCACTCCTTTCTGCCTCCTTCTCCTCAGCAGCCCCTAACAGACTGGCTGCTTTTTTAAATACCCTGCACCTGGCTCTAATTTAATAATAAGCACCAGGTGCAGGGAATGATTCATAATAAAACAATTAACAAAACTGATTAACAAAACACAAAACAATTAAACAATAAACCAACGTGCATTTTCACATGTTTTTTTTTTCTTCTTCAGGGAGGCTTTAACCCCCTCCCTGCTATCTCACAATATATATATATATATATATATATATATACATATATATATATATATATATATATATACACACACACACACACACACACACACACACACACACACAATTGTGAAAACAACGTCATTATTTACAAAAACATAAGGCTTTTTTTTCACATTAGCCTACTGCATAACATTACCCTACTGCCCAGGCCCCTCAGGCCCAAGCGTGGCGCCGCCCCTGATCTGCCGACAGTTCTGGACAATTTAATTTTACACTACATTTTGTATTTTTTTCTTCCTGGATCAGATTTTTAAAAAAAAACAGTGGTTCTATTACTGTAAATTGGGAGGAAAAAAAGCAAAGCAGATAAATAAATAGTTTATAACATTACTTACCAGTGATTCTTTTTATTTTAAATAAATGTGTAGCATTTATTTAAATATATATTAAATCTAAAAAGCAAGGACAGAATGAACAACTGCAATCCACGGGTCTCTATGGCTGATGTACAATGCAGCTTTAAACCCGTGTTTATGGCCAGTCATAGGATGCACTTTTCCTAAAACAATTGTTAACCTTCTTAAAAGTAGAAGTCCCTAATGTTCTCTTCATTGCATTACAAGGTCGACTGACTGAACCGATTGTGCGAGAGATTTGACTCTGCAAACATTTAAAATATGCGCTAGTTATCAGAGACGCTGACTCGGACACTGTAATTTTTTTGTTTCTAGTGTGTATTCAGTGAAAGACCAATTTGATTTTCCCAACGGAAAGTAGATTGCTTCATTGATGCCCAGGCACCGAAATGAGAGCGGTTGGGCTATATAAGCATTTTCATAGCAAATCGGTAAATGCTCTTAAGTTAATTCTTAAGTCAAGGTTCTGCCTATAGGAAAAAGTACCGGAACGCTGTTCCGGCATGTTCCGGCTCGACTACAACACTGCCCATGGGGGTTCCCACAATCCCTGTACCCCCAAGCCAGACAGCGCCCCAACCTAGGTTGGAAGCACCTGTAATCACCACCTCTCTCTTTGTGACACAGCCCAGAGCTGTGCCAAAGCACAGATGAGCTGGTTGTTTCCACCATGAGAGAGCCTCCATACAGTGACGAGACACTGTGAGTAAGCAGTGCCGGCCTAAGACAGAGTGCCAGACCCTGTGGTTGAACCAGGCTTGGAGAGGACACATGCAAAGGAGTCCTAAGGGGAGGATCTGGGATGCTACTGCCATAAGGCCCAGAAGTCTCTGGAAGGTCAACTGCGTTGGGTTGAAAAAGCTCCAAGCTCCAAACTGGCAATCATGTTTCCGGAAGCTTACGCCGAGATAGACAACCCTTTGAGAGGGCATCAGCCGGCTTTTCGAATGGTTCACCGTGAGGCCTAACTGTTGGAGACTGCTGGTGACCAGTCCTGTGTGGCACACTGCCTGGGCTGATGACTCAGCACATATCAGCCAATCATCCAGGTAATTGAGCACTCTGATGCCTTTGAATCTCAGAGGGGCCAATATAGCGTGCATGCAGTACACAACTCATACGCGGTCCCTTGAAAGGCAAACCACAAGTACTTCCTGTGGCCAGGTCTTATAGGGATGTGAAAGTAGTCGTCCTTGAGGTCCACTGTAGTGAATCAGTCGTATGGCTTGACTGACTACAACAGCTGTTGCATTGTCAGCATCTTGAACCTTTGTACCCTCAAGTACAGATTGAGATGTCTGAGATGAAGGATTGGTCTCAGGCTGCCATCCCGTTTAGCCACCAGGAAGTACCTGGAGTAACACCTTTCTCTCTCATTGAGAAGGTGAACAATTGAGATTACCTGTTTCTGTAGCAGGGCTGACAGGTCTCAAGACACTAAAATAGTGTCTTGAGGGATCATCACAGTTGTTACGATCATGCCCTGAAAGGGAGGGGGCCCAAATCAAAATTGCAGAGAGTAGCCATCCCTAATGGTGGAAAGCACCTAGGTGTCCGTGGTGCATGATCGGCAATAATCCAGGTGGGCCTGATAGAATAGGCCCTGGACCTGAGGGCCTGTGGCTGTGGTGGTAATTGCGGTGGTCTCTGCATTGTGCACCCTGAAAACGGTTTGGGACATTAGCTCTAGCAGGGGCTGCATGAGTCTGAGCCTGCTTCTGAGGGTGCTTGTTTAGCCAAAGCTTTACCCGGCTTATGGGCAAGGGGCTTCTGCATGGGGAGGAAGTGTTCTAACTCCTTGAAAGTCTCCTGCGTTTGGTGAGAGTGTTTTAGCATCTCATCCAATGCTGGCCCAAATGCATGCCCCAGTGTCACATGAGTGCCTTGTCCTTGTCAGGCACTCGAAACTGAGCAAGCCACAGCTGCTTTCTTACCACCACCAATGCGGCCATGCTCCTGCCCAATGCCTGACCATTGTATTCAGACAGTTGGAGCAGGCGGTTATTGACCAAGCTCATCTCATCCAACAGGAGGGACAAGGGCCTGTGGTCAGAGGACATGGATTGTAAAAGCATGGACTGGTAAGCCACCAGTATGCTACTGTAGCTACCAAGCTACCATGCAAATTGCTGATGCCACATAGGCCTTCTTCAGCATCACTTCCAAGATCCGGCATTGCTTATTAGGACATGCGACGTCCCTTTGTAGCAAAGCTAGATTGGGCACCTGTAGCAGAGAGGCAATGGAAGCCTCAACAGGCAGAAACTGGGCAAGGCCCAGCTCATCTGCCTCATGCTCCTTGTACAAACTGTCCAATGACTGCCGGGTGCAACCAGAAAAATCCAGAGGGCAGGCGCTGGCATACAGCAGAGAGAACCCTATCAAATATAGAGCGTTTGGGCTCATCCTCCATGGGCCAAGGCACCTGCGATGGTAGCTCACCTGACCAGGGTGGTGAGTTCTTCTGACAGAGAAGGGCTTAGCGCAGGAGCCAACATATCAGGTTCCTCTGCTTCAGATGGAAAACAAATTATTGCATGTCCAGGTCCTCAGATGCAGCAAGGGACAGGGTGCTGGCTCTGGGTCAGCCAGTGGTACCTGAACCGTGGCGACTGAAACAACGGGGGGGCTTTGCAGCAACTCTGTCAAAAGGGACTGCTGCTGGTTCATAGCTTCGTAAAGCTTCTCCATTTACACTACAACCTGGTCAGTGCAATCAGCATCTCTGCTACGACGGCATCTATCCCATTTCCTGGGAGGAGGAGAGGGAGAGCTCTCCAAGCTAGAGGACAAAGAGGAGGATCTAGAGGAATGCGGACTCTTGGCTCTGCTCCTACCCCTAAAAGGTTGCTGCCTATCTGCCAAAGTAACTGTAAGGGGATACTCTCTCGACCGCACTGCAGGGGACAAATAGGGCAAGACTGGATGCTGCGCCAATGTCAGACAGGCAGGGTGGTGCCTAGAACAGCAGGCCAGCCTGCTTTCCAATGTCCGCTTTGAAAAATCAGACACAAGACGTGAATGGCTGCAGTTTTAATTGTCCCTCTGCATGCTCCTTCCCAGGCAGTAGATGCACCTGTCATGCTTATCTTCTGCCGGGATGTTCCTCTTGCAAACAGGGTGAAACCAAGGTATGATCCAAGGTTGAAATAATAGTTCAGCTAGTGCAATATATGAGCACAAAAAACAGCCAGCAACGCTGACTAGAGTGCTGAGAACACAGATTGCACAAGAATGGAGCACTGGTAACGATCTTGGTGCTGAACCAAGCTGTTGATACTGGTTCTGGTACCAAACCAGGCCAGTGGTACCAATTCTGGTATGAACCAGATGATTGGTACTGACTTTGGTACCGAACCAGGTGACTGGTACCTTTTCTGGTACCGACCGAATCACCGATAACGGCTCTGCTACCGCTCTGGTAACGTAGGAATGCTCTGGTACAGACTTTGGTCCCAACCAGGGTCACACGGTGAAAGCGCAAGTAACACACCTGGCCAACAAGGCAAGCCTCCTTATGGCTTACCTAGATGGCATACTACAGTCGGCGCCCCTCCCTGATCCGGTGGCTTCAGAGCTGCGCCTAGTATCAGGCACTCTGCTCCAGATGTCCGGTTGCCAAGCACAGGCCTTGGGCCGGAGCCTGGCAAGCCTAGTAGTAACTCACAGGCAGCTTTGGCCGTCCCAAGTGAGAGTCCCTGATGCGAACAAGTCTGTGTTGGTTGACGCGCCCATATCCCCTGGCCATACCTTCACGCCAGCAGTGGAGGAGATACTACAATGGGACTAGGAGCTCTTAAAATAAACAAATCCCCTGGGCCGGATGAGATCCTCCCAATAGTACTCAAAGAAATGAAAGAAGTTATTTACAAACCGCTAACCAAGATCATGCAACAGTCTCTTGACACAGGGGTTGTACCGACAAACTGGAAAATTGCAAACATAATACCGATCCACAAAAAGGGAGACAAAACCGAACCAGGTAACTACAGACCAATAAGCCTGACTTCTATTATATGTAAACTTATGGAAACTATAATAAGATCTAAAATGGAAAATTACCTATATGGTAACAATATCCTGGGAGACAGTCAGCATGGTTTTAGGAAAGGGAGATTGTGTCTAACTAACCTGCTTGACTTTTTTGAGGATGCAACATTGACAATGGATAATTGAAAAGCATACAACATGGTTTATTTAGATTTCCAGAAAGCTTTTGACAAAGTCCCGCAGAAAAGATTAATTCTCAAACTGAACGCAGTAGGGATTCAAGGAAATGCATGCACATGGATTAGGGAGTGGTTAACATGTAGAAAACAGAAAGTACTGATTAGAGGAGAAACCTCAACATGGAGCGAGGTAACCAGTGGTGTACCACAGGGATCAGTATTAGGTCCTCTGCTATTCCTAATCTACATTAATGATTTAGATTCTGGTATAGTAAGCAAACTCGTTAAATTTGCAGACGACACAAAAATAGGAGTGGCAAACACTGTTGCAGCAGCAAAGGTCATTCAAAATGATCTAGACAGCATTCAGAACTGGGCAGACACATGGCAAATGACATTTAATAGAGAGAAGTGTAAAGTATTGCATGCAGGCAATAAAAATGTGCATTATAAATATCATATGGGAGATACTGAAATTGAAGAAGGGAACTATGAAAAAGACCTAGGAGTTTATGTTGACTCAGAAATGTCTTCATCTAGACAATGTGGGGAAGCTATAAAAAAGGCCAACAAGATGCTCGGATATATTGTGAGAAGTGTTGAATTTAAATAAAGGGAATATTGTGCTCAGTTCTGGTCACCTTGTTACAAAAAGGATATTGCTGCTCTAGAAAGAGTGCAAAGAAGAGCAACCAGAATAATCCCGGGTTTAAAAGGCATGTCAGCCAGACAGGCTAAAAGAATTGAATCTATTCAGTCTTGAACAAAGAAGACTACGCAGCGATCTGATTCAAACATTCAAAATCATAAAAGGTATAGACAATGTCGACCCAGGGGACTTTTTTGACCTGAAAAAAGAAACAAAGACTAGGGGTCACAAATGGAGATTAGATAAAGGGGCATTCAGATCAGAAAGTAGGAGACTTTTTTACACAGAGAATTGTGAGGGTCTGGAACCAACTCCCCAGTAATGTTGTTAAAGCTGACAACCTGGGATCCTTTAAGAAGATGCTTGATGAGATTCTGGGATCAATAAGCTACTAACAACCAAACAAGCAAGATGGGCTGAATGGCCTCCTCTTGTTTGTAAATTTTTTTATGTTCTTATGTTCTTAAAAGCCAATTAGTACCGGTGCAAAGTACGATTTACTTGGGACTCCAGCTGCAGCTTTCTCCGGGAGACGAGACGCTTCAGCTTCGCTTCAGCCCTACTCCAGCAGCCGAACCCGGGGCGAGACCATTCCCTTTTCCTCTCTCCCAACCCACTCTCCTTCTCGCACTTGGTTTTCTTGTCTGTCACTTCGAACTGAACTCCCGACCACTGTTTAGCCAGGCTATTTATAGTTAAAAAACTGCTAATTAAAATGATCCACGAGTGAGAAGGTTACCTTTTCTTTTTTCTTTATTGTAAAAAATATAGCGTTGATTACATGGTGCTTTATGGATGGCTAATTCATGGAAAGTTACGTTTTTGCTTCACTATATCTGCATAATAGAGAGGGAGTTATTTTATTTTGTATTTTAGTGCCTTCTGGCTACATCCAAGCGCGACAGACACGGTCGGCTGACCGTGTCTCGCACGTGCTGACAAGCCCTGCGCTGGTGGAGGCAAGCCTCTAACCTGCATAAAGGTGTAAGGATGGGAGTGATCGACAGCTGTCAGGTGGCGACGACAGATGCATCCAACTTAGGTTAGGGAGCAGTCTGGGCCGGTAGAGGAGTCAGCAGGTCCTAGTTGGGCAGCTGGACGTCCCTGCACATAAATACGCTGGAACTGCGAGCGGTTCACCTCGCTTTCCAGCCATATCTGCATGCCATATCGGTGTTCCCAGGCGCCCATTTCCTGGCGATCTGCTTTCTGAAGGGCACTCGACGGTAACGTCTACCTAGAAGGGACATCCTCCCCGAGTGGTCTAGATCATGTATTGGAGGTTCTCACTAAAGCCCCGTTTGAGCCGATACATTCCATAGAGTTGAAACATCTCCCTATAAAGACAGCCTTTCTATTAGCCATCACCTCCGCCGAGCGGGTCAGCGAGCTACAGGCTCTCAGTGCAGAGCTCCTGTATGCGCGTCTGGGACGATGGAAACAGGGTATCGTTACGCACGAACCCTGCTTTCCGCCCTAAGGTGGTTACGGCTTTCCCCTTAAATCAGTCAGTGGAGCTATAGGCTTTCCATACCCCTCCATTTTCTTCGGAGGTGGAACAAAGACTAAACTCCCTCTGCCTGGTTCGGGCATTGAGATGTTATGTTGACAGGACGAAAACTCTGCGTCAGTCTGACCAGCTCTTCATCTGCTATGGTGCAAGGACCCTGGGTCAAGCCCTCTCAAAGCAGCAGCTGTCTCACTGGATTGTGGACACAGTTTCAACTGCATATTCTAATGCCGGCCTACCCCCACCTTGGCGGGCTACATCGTGGGCCCTCTTTAGAGGAGCCTCACTATCCGACATATGTACTGTAGTTAGCTGGGCTACCCCGCATACTTTCACCAGGTTCTATCGACTTAATGTGGTAGATCTCTCTATGTCTTCATTAAGCACAAGGGTCCTTGAAGTTGCACGCCTGCACTGTTAACCATGGTTTTGCAGTCTCGAGACAAGGGAGCGTGAATTGAATTGAATGGGAACAGGTTACGGATAAAACCCTGGTTCCCTGAAAGAGAAGACGACCACCAACCTGCGAGGTCGCATCAGTCGCCTTCTCGGGTTCGATGCAAAAGAGGAAGTGAGCTCCGTGGAGTAACTATTTGTTCCCTCAGAAGACAGGACCGAGGATGTTACTCCCTGGAGGGGCCTATCTGCAGCTTTTAAATAAAATGCTCAGTGAATACTTGACCTGTGAGGCATATCCCAAAAGTATTGTTGGTGGTTGTTTTCTCTTTCAGGGAACCAGGGTTACATCCGTAACCTAACATTCTATGTTCTCATCTTTTTTTCCAGGACTATTCTGTTTATGGAATAATGTTATGAATTAAATTCAATAAAACTTTATTAGAAGCAATGTCTTCCAGTGTCAAAAAAAAATAAAATAAAATGGATTGTAGTGTAACAGGAAAGCATAATCAGACTGTGGAGTCTGTATCATCTGATCCGAAACCGCCGAACTCCACGTCTTCGTTATCCCCACATACCTTTGCATTAAGCGTAAAGGGGTAAAAAGGTAACCCTAAACTGTCAGTGCCTAGCAACAGCTTCTTCGTCATCCTAGCGGTGCAACATTGAACACCTCTGAAGAGTTCACTGTAAGTACTGTACTAGTCCATTTTTTTTTTTACATTTTTTATTTTATTTTCAAATGCAACTACATTTCTGCCATGTTCTATTGGCCCTGCTTATAGCTTATGTTGTTATGCATAAAAAAGGTACAGAAAAAACAGTATCATACAGCTGTATCAGAAACTGGCTTTTAACAATTGTGTTGATTCACTAGTTTGGTTTACCTCAGTGATGATTCATGACCATGTCTGTGTGTGGTTTTTTGTAGTTTGAAAAAGGGCCTGAAACATCACCAGTATAATACCAGGTCCTTGTTATTAAAAAAATGTGTACATTTGTTAAGCAACTATTGTATTTGCACACTTTCATCTAATAGCTAATTGATGCTTGGCTATAACAATCATGGCTTTAAAAAAAAAGGCGGCACATTGTACTTCCTGAAAATGCCTAACAACTTAAAGAGTAAGTAGCGGGGTTCTGAAAAATATAGCGTTATACATCCCCTGGTGTTGCTACAACTGTTTAAATAACATACCTTTAATTTTTCTTTTCATTGTTAACATCCTGACAACTTTTTACACTTATAACTTTAAATTCTGTTTCAAAGCTCCTTTCAAAACGGCCGCTCTAATGCACCCATAGTGTAAGGATTATTGCCCACATTGTCAAACAGCAATAGGGTTGCCACCTGTTACGTATTTTAAGGAACCGTTCTGTATTCAATAGTAAAATGTAGTGTTCGGTTTCAAGTTAATATGGAGCGCAGTTTGTTCCTTATTTTGCCTTGGCTGCCACTCTGTTTTTTGAAACTGTCAGTGCGGAGACCCAAACTGTATTCCATTCCACGTTTTACTGTGTGCCACTGAGATGGGAACGAGAAGACAGTGGAGAGACCCCGTAGTTGCGCCTTTTTCTGGCTTTCGCATGGAACTCTGGGCGGGATGCTTTTAACGACAGCTTGTTTTTTATTAAATGCTGTGTTTTATCGGGAAGAATGGGAAAAGGAGTTCTCTTGGCTAAGTAAAGTGCATGATCATTTTTTTAAAGCTCGCTGCATATGCCTTTAACTGATATGATAATCCACAAGCTATGCACGATTTATTTTTAATAAAACTAAAGAAAACAGTATTAAGACTAAAAGTATGTGTTTCATACTAGTTGGCTATTGAAAAAAATAAAATCACCACTTCTGCTCCTTTTAATTTAATGATAACATCATTTTCATTATTTATTTAAGCTAATAATTATACTGCTACTTCTAATAATAATGGAATCCTGTACTGGGTAATGTACCTGTACTTTTTTTTAACATTGTAATGAATATATGACTTTTGTCAAAGATACTGTTTGATTTAATATTGTATTGCATAGACATAATTTCTGTGTTAAATAATGTGAACAAAATATATACTATGCAATTACGCTTTTTTTATTTTTATTTTTTTTATATTTTTCCACTGCTGCAGTAAAGCTCTCAATAACCAATGAAGTATTATGCCAAAGACCCCCCCCCTTTGAAACCCAGAGTAAGTATGTCCGTAATTACAGAAATGACATTTTCTTTGCATTTTTTCAGGTTACTGCTGAAGAGTTAGCTAACGTGTATCACACCATCAAGCACAACCTGAGTTACAACAGCATGGACTATGGTGTCAAATTGACACAAAAGATATTTCATGATTCAAGCATTGGAAAGAGACTTTCCTGTGGTAGGACAAAGGCTGAAAGTCTTGTGACAGATGTGCTTGCTCCAAAAGCTGCAAGTCAAGTTTTACATACCTTATCAGGGGGTGGGAAGCCTCTTCCATTTGCTGTCCAAACTGATGCTTCAAACAAAGGAACAACAAAATGTTTCCTATTGCAGTCCAGTTTTTTACTCCCCAGGAAGGTTTATTAAACAGAATGATAGATTTTGTTGAAAATCCAGAGGAATCAGTAGATGGAATAGTAAACTGCATCACAAACTCACTGGAGAGTTTGGGATTGTCTTTGGACTCAGTGTCAGCTTTTAGTGCAGACAATGCTAATGTCAACTGTTCATCATTCTGTGTACACTAATCTTCACAATCAAAATCAGGATCTACTGCAAGGAAATTGCCTTGCACATATTTATTTCTTAGCAGACGCTCTTATAAGGGCGACTTATAATTGTTACAAGATATCACATTATTTTTATACAATTACCCATTTATACAGTTGGGTTTTTAATGGAGCAATTTAGGTAAAGTACCTTGCTCAAGGGTACAGCAGCAGTGTCCCCCAACTGGGATTGAACCCACGACCCTCCGGTCAAGAGTCCAGAGCCCTAACAACTACTCCACATTGTGCATAATGCTGTCATGCATGCTATAGATGAACTGTCAGTGGACATTGAAAATATAGTTCTAAAAGTATATAGGTTTTTCTGCAAAGAGAAGAGAAACTCTGAAGCAATTCTTTGATTTTCTGGATGTGCAATGGAGAGAAATTCTGTGTCATGTCACTACCAGGTGGCTGTCTCTAAATCCAGCCATCACTAGAATGCTGCAGAACTGGACTGCCATCAAGTCTTATTTCATCAGCATTAAAGGTGATTATCCAATGCAGATCCAGTTAGTGCTGAAACTACATAAATGCATATACTGTGCAAGATGATGACAGACCAGACATAGTGGAAGTATACCTCCTTTTCTGCAACAACATGAATATTTTTTAGGAGACAGTTAAAAAACTAGAAAGAAATGACACAACTGTTCCTGAAATATATTGTACAATGAAATCTCTAAGAGATAAGTTGATCCAAAGGAAGGAAGATGAATTCTATGGATACTTCAAGACAAAGATGACTGGGCATTCTCCTTCAGAAGCAGTCACAGCCAAGAAGAAATTCAGAGCATTTCTGAATTGTGCTGTTGCATATCTGGACAAATGGTTAAACATTTCAGAGAAAAGAGCCAATTTTCTTCTACAGCCACGGTCACTGCACACTACTGGACAGATAGCTTACTTAGATGTGCGAATGTTTCTGAAAGACTTCATCTAGTGAGCCGGTTACAGTTGGATATGGATAAATTGTATGATGAGTTTTCAACAGTCAAAACAATTCTTGATAAACTAGAACAAACAGAGGATTGGAAGCTAAAAAACACTCCTCTTAAGTGGAAGAGCATATTTCAAGCCACTGACACCCTTCCAAAACATGCGGTCTGTGCTTTCATTTGTATTGAGCATTCCTGCAACAACTGGATATGTTGAACGCATATTTTCCCACATGCAGAACAAGTGGAATGAGAACCGCAGTAGGTGTTCTGTAGAACTGATAAAGAGTGAACTACTTGCGAGTCTGAATTGTGATCTGGGATGTGCCGACTTCCACACAATGATCCTGAAAGACAAGCCTCTTCTAACTGCTGCAAGGAGCAATCAAAAATACTCATGGAAAAGGAGAACATAAGGAATTGTACATGGCAGCTTGTAACAGGCCAGAGTCCTGTCTGTGTATATAGTGTGCTATTATGAGAGTGTGGCCACGTGAGAATGTATGTATGTGTAACAGGGTTCTTGCTTGTGGGTGCTTGCATTCACTGCTGAGTGACAGGCAGTAGATCAAGACAGAGGTTGAAGTTGACACGCCCCGCAGGCGCGCAGGATTTATTTACACACACACACAGAGAACAGCTCACGTGACACTACCAACCATGGTAGCTTACTGAGTATATACTGCCAGCGTACGAAAAAAAAACAAAATAAAAAAAACTGTAAAATAAAAGGTGCCGTAAAAACGGCGTGCGCTACTCCCTAATGCATGGAGGTCCCGCTTGCTCACCTCGCTATACCATCTACCACCCCCGAACTAATCTTTATGTATCAACACAAACCTCGACTCCAGCCGTCTGCAGTTTTGGCAGCTTCTTTTGGCTCCGATCCCGGTTCATCATCACGGCAATCGGAGAATTTCAACAACATATTTCGCTCTCTATGCTCGGGTAGCGTGGACGCTCTTCAGCCCGTTGTCCGTGGCTGTCCAGCAGCCCCGAGGTGAACAAACAGAGCCTATTTATACCTGATGCCGTGCTGGAACACACCTACCTGCTGATTATCCACAGCTGGCAATCACACACAGCAGGCAGGCTATCCCAGGAGTGTCAGGTACTGCAATACATTAATGACAACAATTACACACATTTACACAATACTATTTACAATGCATACACACAAACCCCCTCTTCATGTGCAATGCTACAGTAAGATTGATAAATCTTGTGAGAATGCGTGTTTGATTGAAATCCATGTGCGTATGTTTTTTAGTTGATCATTGTTCAGGTGCGGTTGTGGGGAGGTTTAGTTCGTTAATTAGTAATTCACAGGGTATATAAGGAGGTGGATTTGTTCGTGTTTAGTTAGTGTTGGAGTTGAGTGGTGAAGGTTTTGTGGTGTCTGTGTTGGGTTCATGTCTGTTTCACTACATGCGCTAAAAGTGCTTCATTGCAGTTTCCTGTCTCCTCGATAGCGAGAGGTTTTATTGAAAAAAAAAAACAGAAACAGAAGTGCTGATTCTTGTTCTTGCTTTCTTGTGAATCATCCTGGTTAAAATGTATAACTTTGTAAATCATGCTAACACTACATATGCTCAAGTTGTTGAGCGGTATTATTAATTTGTAATGATGTTTATACAATATTGACACAACATTTTAACATTCAGTGTTGCACCTGGTTTACAGCAACAAGTAAAAAAAGGAAAGTTTGTCCAAATTATAAGTTAATTATATTAAATGTATCTAATAAATTGTATACATCTTATTGAAGACATAAATTAACTGTAATCTGTTTCAATGCATTCATACAGTCCTTGTAAGTTACTGTTAGGATTCTGAAGCCCAATTTCATAAGGGCTCACAAATGTGTTCCTTATTTTAGAAAAGCCAGAGCACTTGTTGTTTTTTGTTTTTTTTTAATCTCTCTTCCTGCAGTGGTTCCCAACCCTGTGTCTTCTGGTTTTCATTCCAAGTGAGCTCTCAATTAGTTAACTAGACCCTTAATTCAACTAATAATTTGCTTAATTAGACCTTTTTACTTGTTTGAGCTCTTAAGTTAACTATAACATTTTACAAGTAACTTGAACTCTGCTTATAGCCACTTGTTTCTTGACATTTATAAATGTTGTAAAAACAGATATTAAAACACATGAAACAGAATAAATGTAAATGTTCCAATATGTTCCAATAAATCACATACATCGGATTTACAGTGATTTACAGTTTCTTTCTAATCTATTGTTTTTGTGTGCTGCTGAACTTTCTCTGCCCTTTAAAATTTAATGCTTGTCTCAGTGACGTCACTCGAAACAAATATATATCGGGGCGTGAAATTCAATCCCTTCCCTATGCAATAATATGTTCCCAAGCTTTTAGGCAAAGTATGGTGGCCTCAGTAAGTCAATAAATTGAAGTGCATTTTATCATGTTTACCCGATCACGGGCACAGAAAGACACTTCTATTGTAACCTGATAAGTAAAGGTGTAAGTGAAGAGAGACATTACATTAAGTAAAGCAAAAGTTAAATTCTACAGAATAATTTTTTAGTATACGACCTGACTGAAAATATGATTGCGTACAGAATCTGATAACAAATGCCACCCTGTATTATAGGATGGGTTGGACACTGTGTCTCTGAATAGGTGTTTGATTCGTACATGATGAGGCCTTGAACAATGGTAGAGGGACTCGCTCTGGGAGGCTCACTCTGTAGTGACAGGCTGGAGGCATTCATTATTGTCACGGTAGATGCACAAGCTTTAAAGGGAATTGAAATTAGAGGGCTGCTTATACATCCGTATGTAAGCATACTGCAAAATAGGATAGATTTTCTATTGAACCCCGCCTTGAGGAATAATGCAATTGATGAAATTGAGATGTTCCAGATATAATGAGTTACCATTTTGAAATGGTTCATTGATCTTGAAGATTGGTGAGTGAGTGAGTGAGTGATGGATACGTTCCAGTTTATCGGGGTTAGAAGCATAAAGACAAACAGTTGTCGTTTTGAGAAAGCAGGCATAATAGTTTCAGGCAGCAAAGCAGCTTTACAAATAAACATGTAGCACAAGTCTTCTTTGTAACTTAACTCATGCACCACAGTGTGGTAAGGATGGCTTTGGGTAACATCAGAAAAGTATTGCATGGCGAGACACAAATACACTTCTTTCTTTATTAAATAAAATATTTAAACAAAAGTAAAACGCTTTCCAAAACAAAACGGCACGGTGGCCAAAACAGACAGACACTACAAACAGCACACAAAATAAATACAGTGCTGGTACAATGATCAGCTAGGTATATTTTAGTTTTCCTCTTCTTCTCTCTCCCGTTCTTTTGCCCTGAACACACCAACCTCATTCAGCCAAAGCTGCTTGTTTTTATATTGTGGCCGAGGGATTAACTGGCTGTCAATTACCTAGTTTGTTCCTCTACCACATTCGGCACAGGTTTTCTCAGCGTGCTCAACAGCGAGTTTGTTAATAATCACTAGCTGTTGACCACGCATTCTCACGATTTTATATGGATGGGGCATTTTAACCCCATCCAGGCTGTAAATAATAATAACAAAACATCGTGTTTTTACACACTAACTGTGGCAAAGTGGTTTGCAGTGTGCAGGTGTAGAGGTGATGTGATACATAACAGAAGACAGACAACAAAGTTCACGGTCCAAACAGATGTTTATTTTGTAATCCAGGTCTGGTGACCGCAAATAATAATCCCAGGCAGTACACAGCAATGTATATTGTACTGTTCTAAACAACGGGTTACAGTCCCGAACTAATAAACACAGTATAAACACACACAAAGATACTCACACGATCACAAGTCCAGAGTGAGTGCTAACGTGCAAGTGGTGAAATACAATTTATTTGTGTACAGTTGTGAAGTGTTGTCCGGGTTGGTGCTGGCCTTAAGCGACAGCTCCCGGTACGTGTTAGCCGTCTAATAACAAACGAGTAGAATTTAGCAGTTTGCTCGCAACCATAACAAAGGAACAGATCGCTTAGCCAATTCCCCCTTTGTACCGTCAGTCACACCCACCTTGGTTAGCGAGTGCAATCGGTTCGCCTCCAATCCGCGGTTGCCACATCGCTTCCCTTCTGGGGCGATAACTTGGTGTACCGTGGCTCCTCCCCCTTTCTAGATGGCCAACTTCCACCTTTCCCTGGAATTAATTGTCAGATCATCCAGTCCGGGGCACACGGTTCCCTTTACACAGCGCCCTCACAGGTCAGGAGGGAGATTTATATCATTCTTTGTCACACTAACCCATACTTTTTAAATAATAATACAAAATAATACAATACACACAGGGGTGGAATCTACCCTGTCCCACAGAGTAAAAGATCAAGTTCAAAAACTTTTTTTTTTTTTTTTTTTTTTAACCCATCGCCCTACTATATTTTCAATTCTATACTGGTAAGTCATACCATATTATTTCAGAAAGAAATTTAAGTGAATCTAGTTCGAACCTGAGAAATTCAAAACAAGTGGTGTTTGCACTGTATATACCGTGTGAAGAGATGAGATATGAATGTCCTGCCTTGAGAAATAATGCAAATGACAATATTGAAATGGGAGCGAAAAAGTTACCGTTTGAATTGTTCGTTGATCTGGAAGAATTGAGTAGGTGAATGAGTGGATATGTTCCAATTTATCAGGGAAAAGGCAATAAGAATAGCTGACATTTAGACAAAGCAGTCATCAGGCATGAGAGTGAGCATCACTGAGCTAGCTGTATGTATGATGAAATGTTTCCTGGTTGGTATTATTTGACGTTAACTTTGCTGTTTCAAATAACATGTCTGATCTGAGGCGGGAGAGTGTCGGTGACCCATTGAAGTGGGTTGGTTTGTAGTGTTGAGAACAGCAGCAGCCTCCAGTAGCAATATGGTTTAATGATTACGTATTTGATTACAGGGAAGATTCTCCTTTCAGAAACACAACTAAGTTTCCAAGAAAAAAATTGGCGACAAAGACAATATTTTACAGTACATGCTACACAATAAATGAATTGTAAATGAAATGGTACATCTCTTCAGACCTGTTCCAAATAAGAAACCCAATACATTATTCAAGCAATAAATAAATAAATAAATAAATAAATCAGTAAATGACCCTTCAGAAAAAAAATTAATCTGAACCATTTTTCTGAACCATTTAATCTAATTTAATGTTCAGCACAAAGAAAATGGGATGAGAGATAATGTTATGCTAATGCTAATAAGAGGTACAAAAGTCTTGGTTATAACTTTAAAGCCTTGGGAAACCTCATTTCAATGAAGTAGCTTGTTTGCAACCAGACACTGACTGTGGGAAAAGCTATCTTGAAAGCAGTGCTACAGGCAGATACGTCCAAACAGAACAAATTGAGATCTATTTTAAATTGAATAAATTCACAACCAGCGTTCAACACCCACTTTCCTGTCATTCACACAAACAAGGTTCACAGACTATCGTTACGCTCAGCAGGCTGCAGCCCTCCTACTCACTAATGACAGTTATCCATACACTGTGCAAAACCTCTGAGAAACACCAGTGCACCTTCAGGCCGATCAAGAAAACACATGTTTTTGTACTACCCTGGTCTCCAAGCACACACAACAAGAACAAAAATACAACTAATGACATATATTTACAATACTAACTTGTATGTGTCTTCTTGGCTGAGTAGCCTGATTTCTTTAAAATTCAATTTAGACTAGTTGTTCTGGTCCTTTAAGCATATATTTTAATGTATATTTATTTATGTTTACAGTAATACATTGCACCACATAACTAGTCTTCTGCACAACATAAATATACACATATCTTTCTGGCATGGTCAAGACATTCATAACTTCATTAAAATCGATCTATGACACTTACCATTTAAACAACAGATGGCTCCCTAATATTTATCAAGCTTGTACCTTTCACAGCACCCTATACTATATTTTTTATATAATATATAGTTGAATATGAATAATTAAACATACCTGTAACACATTTTCAGATGCTTGTATCACATCAATATCAGGATTTACTACATAAAATAAAATAATGCCATTTTAGTCACCTATCAAAAAATGAAACCACCCAATGAGCAGCTGCTTTGTTTTAGTACAGTACAAGCATTCTAGCAGTGGATTCAATGTCAATGTTTTTTTTTCTTTCTTTTTAGTTTTCAAATGTGTTTTATGTCACTTTTAATCCACATATGACATTCTCTCCAGGGGCCGTTTTTTTCTAAATTTGGTAATCCAATTTTACGAATTTGTGAAATTGGGTTTTTCAAAACGTCAACATGCGATCGGGATTACTGTGATCCAGATTGTGCTTTGGTAATCCGAGCACACTTTTAATTGCGATAAAATGTTGTAATTGGGTTTTTTAGAATTTAAAGAGGAGATCAGGATTACTTTTATCCAAAAATATCATGATCATTTTGATCCAAATGCAAAGGTGGATTTCACTTTTAAATAACCATAGAACATAGATATATTGTTTGAATGTTGATAGAAAACACACACTATATTTTCAAATAGAGTATTATAATACACGTTTCTCATTTATTTAAGTTTTGTATCCATGCTGACAAATTAACAGCGTGTGTCTGATTGACAAAAAAACACATTTAGTGGTATAGCTTTTATCAAGAACATCAGCTTTGTTTTCCAATTATTTACATGATGTCCAACACATTTTTTTTAAACGTGTGCCTGTGTAGAAATAAAGATTTGGGGAAAATTGCATATCTTTAATGTGATACGACAATGGAGGACACTTCTAGAAGCAGTTCTTTACAATGGCATCCCTCACTGCCCATTCAGAAAGTCGATCCTGTTGTGGTTCTGCTCAAGGTGCATCATGGTGTCCTGCCTGAGGGTCCGGCAGGTCGGCGCTCAAATCCTCACCTTCAATGGCTGGTGTATTGCGATTGTTAGCGATACTGTACAAAACAATGCAGGCTAGAATTATGTTGCATGCTCATAGCAGTTCCATACGCAGGTAATTCAAGCAAGTCTCTTAAGCACCCCGTTGATGCGTTCTGTTGTGCAGCTCATTTTAGTTATTTAAAAGATTCTTTGCATGCTTTATAAGTGCAGTAACATTAAAAGTGAATTGTCTAGAGTTTTTTTTTTTAAATATATAAAACTTAAGAAAGAAATAAACCTGTGTCTACTGCAACTCCCTTCTGGCTGGCCTCCCTGCGTCCACCACCCGTCCGCTCCAGCTCATCCAGCCGGCTCTTTTGTACAGCGGTATCGGTGTTATTCTTCAGCAGGAGGTCCTGGGTTTGCGTCCCACCTTCGCCTGTGATAAACCCCTGCCTGCAGGAACCGTGGTTCACCACAATATATACATAGGCTAATTAATAGGAAAAAACAGTGACCAAGCATCAAATTATTATTGTCATGAAATGACATGAACAATTTCCAGATTTTTTTTTGTATTAAATTAAAAAAAGGCATTATTGAAACTCATTCTTTGTCTTTGGCAGAACAATAACAGCAGTAAAAAATACCGATACATTTTATAGGTTTATCACAGGTAAACAAAAACATGTTTTTTGTTGCTGAATATATTTTTTTGATTATTTTTTAACCCTGTTTATGCTTGCCAGGGAAAACGCCCCCACTTTTTTTTAACTTGGCTGTTTTTGTACATGTGACACATAATATATATTACATATTTCATAGATGAAAAAACTTTGAAAAATATGCCATTTTTGTTTCCATGGCATACTTATCCCAAATTATTTGTTTTTAAAACTCTTTCACCCTGAGAGCAAATTTCTGATGTGGTCAGATAATGCATCCTCGACAATTATATATATTTGAAAACAATTATACTATAAAAAGAAAAGGACACTTCCCACTATGTTTATTATACATCAACTATATCATTTTTTTTCGAATGGCCTTTTAATACAGCAAAGATGTACACTCACACATCCACACAACACCCCCAAACCCTGCCCTGATGAAACTGCCAAACAGCAGTATAAATCCCTGTTTGTATTAATCAAGACTTTCTTTTTAACATACTGTAAACTGTACCAAATCACACTGAATTATGTGATCAAAAATTTTAACTGTGACCCACAGTATGCTAGGGACTAAAATGAAACCCACAAACTTAATGGACTTGTAATTAACATTGCATTTGAGACCAGCGATCCAGGACTGAAAGGCAAGGCTTTCAATTAGCTGACTGCAGGTATATAGTTCATAGTAAGTTATAGCTGCATTGATGTGCATACATTAAAACTCAATAGTACCGCTAATGTTAATGATCTTGTATTGAAATATTTAAAGCAAAATCTTCTGAATTTTCTTTTTTTTTTACTGTACCTTTTTACTGTAATGTTTTTATTGATTGTCCTGCCATGGCTCCAGTAATACATCTGATTACAATTTCTACTGTAAGACATCGGCCATTTATGAATGACCTCCCTTCATGTTTACAGGGTTACATCCAGAACTAACTATAACTGGGGTGTATTTATTGGTCAAAATGGAGTCAGATTTTAATACCACCACCACTGAAATTATTAAAACAAGACTTTAATGACCTCAATTGTTTTGTTTTTTTTAAATAATTGTTGCAAATGTATATGAATTCCAACATAATTTCACAGGAGTAACAATACCATGACCACCAGCTGGGCATTTCAAACATTACTGCTCGATGTAATAAAAGAATACCCACGGTTGTAAAATTTGTTAACATGGAATGTCCAGTTTGATGTCTCAAAAACTCAAGAGATAATGGGCTTTAAGGCTTTCTAGTGCAAGATGATGTGAGAATGCAAAGTTAGTCAGCAGCAACCACTATTGGTTACTATCAACACGGACACACATTACAAGGTTTCCTGATTTTCCCTCTAATCATTCCTTCCAGGTTTCCTGGTGTGGCTCTCTCTCTTCTCCTCACCCCCTCTGTACAGGTGTACCTTAAGGATCTGCCCTGGGACCCCTCCTCTTCTCACTCTGCACCTGCTCGCTATGTACTCTCATCTCCTCATTTGGCTTCTCATACCACCTTTATGCTGATGATGCCCAGATCTTCCTCTCCTTTCCCTCTTGACTCCCACATCTCCTTCCGCATCTCAGAAGGCCTCTTGGCTATCTCAACTTGGACGCATTCTCGCCACCTCAAACTCAACCTCTCTAAATCTGACCTTCTCTACTTTCCTTCTGTTTTCTCACCCTTCTCTGATCTCTCCATCTCAGTCTCCCTTGACTCCTCTCCTTGATCTCTCCTCTCAGTCTCCCATTCTCTCCATCTCCTGTTAAAAACCTAGGAGTTATTCTTGACCACTCCTTTTCCTTCTCTCAACACATCTCTTGACAGGCACTTGCCGCTTCTTTCTTAGCTACATCTACCGAATCCATCTTTTTCTCACTACTTATTCTACTCGACTTCTGGTCAAAGCTCTTGTACACTCCAGATTGGACTACTGTAACACTCTTAATAATAATAATAATAATAATAATAATAATAATAATAATAATACCTTTTCATATTTACATACAGCTTTCAATATTAACCCTTTTACATTATGAACATGACTTTATAGAACCCGAATAGCACTAATGAGCTGTTACCAGATGGTGACAAGAGCAATATTATTTTTTGTTGTATTATATAAAACTACAATGTGCAAATTGAGGTTTATCTGAATAGTGCAGTTTATAAACTGTTCTGCAGTAGTAAACACATTGTTACCTTGAAGTCTACTGTACTGTATATATGAAAATGCAGATAACATTAAGGTCTGAAGTTACACAATTGCCATCTTTGTATAGTTTTTCTGTTGGATAGGTCTACAAAGGTAAAAATAAAAAAACATCAGTTGTACAACATCAGATCTGCTTAATTTTATATGATCTTGTGAATGAGACCGCTGGTTGCAAACCACTGTCTGATATCACACACATGATTGACTAAGGTTACGGTTCATTCACTTACAGCTGCACAATAGATGCCACCTGCCCACATAGTTTTAGTTTTAACTTTAAAAAAGAATGGTACTTCTTTTTAAGAACACATTTTGATCAAGTTTACCCCCATTTCTACTCAATTTCAATTGGCCAATTCATATTTCACCAAACTGCACCTGACTTACCAATCAGGTGAATGAAAGATCAACAGACAACCTCTCCTTTATAAAACTTTTATAAGTAAATTTGAATGGTATGTTTTGTATGCTTGTCCTGTGATTATACTGCATTTGCCATGGTTTACCATGTTTTTGTATGTGCTTTACCATACCTCTCCTCTCTTTCCTGTGCTTAACCATGTTTGCACAATGCTTCATTACACTTTGCTATGCTTTTAATATGGTTTCCTATTGGCAAGATACTAAAAACTTGAGGTGAGGCCCACCTGTCTAGTCTCCTACTGGCCTAGGCAACAGTGTGACCAGTGATGAGGTGAACTATCCCTAGCCGATTTGCCTCACTAACCTACAGGAGTACAAAGGCCAATGCTGATCTCACTCTGGGTCCACAGCAAAGACAGACAGCTTGGCATTAACAGGATGCATGACTCACTCAGCACTTCACATGGTAGAGCTTTTACGATGTGAGTCAATCTTACAATCTGAAACAGTTTAACAATACAATACAACTACAGTACATGTATACATACATTAATACATAGATTCCATCCATTTTTAATGTTTCAAAACATTAAATATGTTAATTTCTGACTTCAAAAAAAATGTTCTTTAATATTGCCATAATATCTTTACACTGTAATGAACTATAAATTCACCTGGAAATTAAATAGCTTCATATGCTATTTTTCTACCCCTCACTTCCCTTTTGTGTGGAAATGTTCAGAATACTCGTTAGTTCTGCTCAATGTTTCCCTGGTTATTAAAATGTAATGCAGGTAGCTAGTCATCGATATAAGGTAGCGATTAGTCGACTTGGAAGCGTGCATAAAATATATATTTCTTATTTGGTCATATATGTATATTGCACTGTACAATATGTGCCTTTACCTCCTACCTATGTTTAGGTAACTGGAAACCAGTCAGTTAATTCTGCTTCTACAATTTTAAGCTGAATACATTTTCCCTGAAATGGCTTTCTCATGGTAAACTCATATCTGGTTTGGAATGCTAAATGCCTGCGATTGTCTTTGATCTATAGTATAAAGCAGTTTAAAAAAACATTTCAGAGAGATAACGTATTTCATTTTGAGGATTGCTGCATGTGTTTCAGCTGTGAAGAAATAAGTTTTTGCTTTAACAGGTACCATAATACTGCTCGGAGGGAGTTGATACCCAGACACAAAAATGTTTTTTCTCTGCATATTGTTTGAGACACTTGGATTTGGTCATTTCAGATGACTTGTTCTTACATATTCTTTGGGTTCACAGTTTTAGAAGCATGGCTCAGAAATATGTTTGGATCTTTACAGATCATTTTTATATTGCATCTAATTTTACTAGATTTTATATTATGTTACCAGTTACTACACATCACTATTCTTAGAATGGAACGGTCTGTGGTGCAGCAGCCTCACAGATCTGTACACAAATCATGGAACAGCGGTTTCACACTTCTTAGCAGGGCTTGGTTTTCTTGCAATTGACAAACCTCCACTGACTGAAAACTGCTCAAGGGTGACAAGGGTGAAACTTTTTTGTTTACCATGCAATATGTGTCCCTAATCACAAAGCTTAAATTGTAAGTTGTTGTAGCAGGGTGCCCCCGCCCTGTGTGTATTTTGTGTTTCATGTTGTCTGTTATATGCGTTATTGTAGTGGTGCACAGAGTGTGGGTTATGTAGCACAGGTCATGTAAAATGTATATGTGTATTTAGGGACAGGGATTCATGTGCAGATTAAAATGGGTATTTGCATGGGGGCACGGAAGTGCACAATTAGTCCATGTGCAGACTGTGCCGAGATTCAAGTGAATGATTGATTAGCAATCGAGTCTCGGCAAAATAATTCATTCACTAGCCATCCACAGTATTTGTGTTTGTCTTCTGGGTCTGACGTCACCACCACAAGCTATCCGTGACAGTTGTTTAATGTCATTTTATTAATTTAACCAAGTTTGCTGTTCGTTGAACTGCTCTAGTTGCTGGTGTCTTTAACAACAGTCCAGAACACTTATGAAAATACCCTTTTTAATCCCTCTGAAAGGACTTTAAATATCTTAAAGCTTGGTGAATGTGTATGTTTAATGCTTTAGTTCTAGTATAATCATTCTAAATTCTATCCACTTATTTAGCTTTGGAATAATACATTTACTGTGTATATATTACACTAGTGAATATGCAGTGTGGTATAGTATACCATCGTGAGGGTCAATGAGCCTGTCTTTTTTTTTTTTTTTTAAGAAACGTGCCGCCTACTGTATCATCCAGAAGCACCGAAAAAAGATAATTGTACAAAATAAACAAAGATACAGTTAAACAAAATAAAAGATCCAGATGGTTTAAAACCTCTCATCAGTAACTTTACATGTCTTTGTATCTGAGCTGCTTGTCATTTTAAAAAGCTGACATATGTCTATGTGTGGATGGCTCATTTGTGTCCAGTATTGCTGGCTTTTGGCTTTTACCTTTTATGAATATGCTTGTTTATATACATGATCTGAACTTTAAGGTTCAGCATTCAGAGGTGGACAGACCTATACATACATGCATCATGAATGTGCAGTGTATACTAAAAATTAGATACATCTGCCATAAAACTCAGTAGCCAGCACTAACTCAACGTGACAAGTCTACTATAGGTTTAAATTGTTCTGGAGGGAACATGGCCATTGTTCAGTGATTACCACCTCTGATTCCTTCAGGTAAGTTGGTGTGGAAATCTTCAGTAGAGTCTCCAAAGTCATCACTTTTGAGACTGTTCATTGTGAAACATCGGAATTTGTGCAGCATTTTGTACAATAAGCTGTTGCCAATCTTGCCAACAATCACCTATCAAAGGTTTCATTGCCCATGGTAACTGAAAATGTCTTGCAACAGAGATGAGACTTTATATTCCAGTTGTCAAACAGACATTAGCATAACCAATTAATCAGTATTGTGGACCTGCTGACCTGTGATTGCTATTTATTTGTTCAATTCCAAAATGGTGTTTATTACACTAAATGAAAGCTAAATTGTTAACATTTAAATAAAATACTGATTAGTGAAATGCTTTGTAACAAATACAAAATCTGAAAACTGTAATTTTTTATATTTATTTTGGTTTGTGGTAAAGATGGATTAAGTGGCTTGGGTGCTGAAGTCAGCATCCAGGAAGCAGCACACAAACAACCAGGGATACGGGGCACCAACCCTTAATGAGCCCAGAGTGGGTCATTTTGTACTGTGACTGGAGCCTTAACTACCCATCAATCAATCAATTACCTCATTAAGGCTCCAGCCACATTCTCTTTATTGGATGGGGAATTAACCCCATCCTTCCCATACTAAAAAAATATATATTTTAAATATATTTTTGTAAACATATTATTCATATAAAACTCATAGTCTTTGGGAATGATAAAAATATATGGAAAAATATATGTATTATGTATGTAACGTTATATAAAATATATTTAACATATTACAAAATTGTCCCGTTTTCATCATATGGAAAATATATTTACAATGTATTTGCTTAAACATATTTTAAATATATTTAAAATATAATTTCAAGTAACAATATATCAATTATATTGTCCATGTATTTTTTTAGAAATGTATTATTCAATATATTTACTAAACATGTATTATATAATGTATTCACAATATATTACATAATGTAAAGTGCCTGGACACACACCATATTTTGCATGTGTTCCACCAAACAGATATGAAGCAAATAAATAAGAAAGGAATGGAATTCCGCAATTTCACTTAAAAATAACTTCTATCTTTAAACATAACGGAATATATCAACATTTTGTAAAAATTCAGTGTATATGAAACCCTCAAGTTCAAAAATGAAAAGCTTTCAACATATGCTAAAAGGCTGTTTGCATTACAACAGGTGTTTGGGCTGCTTCTCTGTAGACCTGCTAACATTGTTCTTCTGAAACTATGAGACGTTACAAAAAACTGCTGCTTCCAATAAAAATTCATTAATAGCTATGGAATTGTTGCTGAAAATAGAGCTATGAAAGTTTTTAAAAAAACACTAATAAACTGGAAATACATTTTTACAATTTCATTCTTTTTTTTTCATATTGGTGGGCATACAGTTTAAATATAAAGTGACTTAAAATATGAACAGCCTATTGTGTCCTTGATTGTTATTGACCTCTCTTTTTTTCTTCTAAATACTAGGCTTAGCCCAGTTATTTTTTATGAGGTATCTGTAACACTTCGGTATCTGCAGAAAGATTAATTAACGGCCATATTTGTTCCGTCAAGAGTAAACTTATTTACTGAATTAAAATCACAGTGTCTGTGTTTTTATCTGCTGTACATGGATAAACTTATGGAGCCTTCTTGTTTTAAATTTAGTGCTGCCTGACCGTCGCAGTCTCCCATTATATGCAATATATAAATATATTGTTTGAAAACACTGCATACACTTTTAAATATATTAATGTGAATATATTTATTTACAACATATTTTACAATGTATTTTGAATATAATTTAGAAAAATAAAATGTATAAATGTGAACATGTTGATTTACAAAATACATTTATAGTATATTATAAATATATTTAAGCAACATGTCATGTTTAAGAAAATATATTATAAATACATTTCGGGTTTAAAAAATATATAATTCCATATATTAAAAATATATTTATTTTCCGTATGGGTTGCCACAGCACACAATTCAAAATAATAATACATAATGCAAATAAATACATCAAACTAAGTTATTACATTGAATGTAAGGATGCTAACCCACCGAGATTGTGGGGAAATGTTTCTGTTTTGAATTGTTTAAAAAAATAAAAAATGTGTTAACTCGAACTGAGGCAAAAGAAAGTTGCAACGGAGAAAAGAAAAAAGCGGACTGCTGTCATTTTCTTTAGACAGGAAGAAAGTGCATTTATTGATACAAATGGATAACTTGTCACACCATTTTCTCTTTGAGTGTTGAGTTATCTGGAGTTTACTGTATTTCAAGTTCTTTGGTTTAATTTGAGAAAATAAGGACCTATGAACACCAATACAATAGCCTACTTGGCTAGGAAGAAAAATTGAACCGGTATTTCATTTAGAACAAAATCAGCCGTTCGGAACTTTTGGAACTTGAGTTGAAAATTCCAGTTCAGTTCAGCGCGAACCGGAACGGAAAAAAAATGAGGTTATAGAAGCTTTTGGTAGGTGACAACATTTAGCCTCTGCATTCTATCGTCTAACCTGGAGTCCAAATACACCCCCAGATAGATGGGTGTCTGAGAAAGTGTCAGCCGACTTTTATGGCAGTTTACAAAACAACATAAAAGGTACTTCACATTTGCGTTGTACCTCATTTCATCAAAATTGAGCCCACAGTGTTGTGGCTGGCTTAACCACAATCAAAGGGAAAATAAAGTCTGGAAAACAAAAAGGTCACCAGAATGTATATTTTTGAAATTGTAAGAGACTTAGATCTTTTAAGAGCCCCCATTAAAGTACCAGTTATTTTTCTAATTATTATTATTATTATTATTATTATTATTATTATTATTATTATTATTATTATTATTATTAATCAAATCTAATTCACTTTTATATCTTCTGATATGCAATGTGTGTAGACCTACTTTCACAAAATAAATGATCATAGACTTTATCAGCTAAGGAGAGCTACCCAACCATACATACCGGTAAGTACATATACACTACTGGTATTAAAATTAGCAATATTAACGTGACATTTCTCATTTCATTCTTTACATGAATGATGACACATAGACTTAACCCAAACTTTCTACCGTTTTACACTGTTGAGGGGACAGTGTGGTCTAATGATCAAGCAGGGCATTCCCCGCTACGATTTCAACCTCAGACACTGACTCATTATGTGACTTTGGTCACTTGACCTCCCTATGGCTCTGTCACACCCATCAGTAAAAATGAACATACGAACAGTACCAGTAGTTAATTATTTTAAAAAATGTAATTTACTTAATGGGCCATTCTACAGAAATGGGACAAATTGAGTGCCCACCTCAAAGTAAAGTGTATTTAAATATATATTTAAAAAAAAATGTTGGATGCAATATACATATATTTCTTTTGCTGTTTTCATTAACATTTAGCAAATATGCATAATTATTTTTATGCAATATTAACATTTAAGGGTGATTTTTTATAAGTGCATGTGGCAGGATGGCTTGCAGTGGTGAGGTGTGGTGATGTCACGGACCAGGAAGTAACTGAACCAAAACAAAGGATGGGCGGGTGAAACTGAACGCAACTGCAGTCATCGTATTTATTAACTAAATAAACAAAAACAAAAGATTTAAACAATAACAAAACACTAAACAAAAAGGCACAAGGGCCAAACAAACCAGACAGACAAACAAGTAAGTGTTGTGCTGGCTAATCCAGCACGTTTTAGCAATTGTTATCTTAAATTCTGTCTCCTCTCTATCTCCCCGTACCTCCTCTCTGTACACCCAACCCTGCGGCACGGACAGCTGCAGGTTCTTATACTCTGGCCGAGGGGTTAACTAGCTGTTAATTATCTTATTACCCCTTGGCCACAGTCTGCACGCGTTTGGTAAGGATGCGTGACTGTCAGCTTGTTAAATAATCAGTAGCTGATCAGCCACGCATCGTCACGGGTTTTAAATATACAAAACAAATAATAACAAAAGACGCTGCACTTTTAACCGGACAGCAAACAAATACAAATAATAATAAATAAATACGTAGGGGCGGGACACTCCGATACAGTGCAGTGTCCCCACTTCCAGCTCTTATACTTTCTCATAAAACATGACAATATTTTTTTTTTAAATGAATGTTGTGTCATAGTATAATGTTGAATTAGTATTTTAAAATATTTGTTCTATTTTTTAATAAAAAGCCATTAAAAACCTGTCCCCATTTTTCAATGTTATTACCGTAACAGACAGTATATTGCCCCCTAGTGAAAATATGCCTTAGGCCACCCCTTTGATCATGTGATCATGAAAAGAGATTGTATCATTTCCAACATGGCCACATGGTTGAGTAGATCAGTTTCAAACATTTCTTTTAAAAAATAAAACACTTCAAGTGTCTGAAAATCATTGATTAGGTTTATTATTCGTCATTACTGTACATGCTATTCTGCTATGATTAAATGTTTTACGAAACAAATGATCAAAGTTAGGCAAGGTCAGAATGTGTAGGCCTTATAAATTCATAAGAAAATCTTAAAACTGTCATTACTGTAACTTATTTTGTTTCGGTAATGACGGAACTGTTACGGTAATGACACTTTTTAGAAATGCTTTATACTAAATTCTTGTTAAATATAAATTAATTAATAGTGAATAAAACTGCAGCAGCATTGGAAGGAGTGAAAGTTATATTAGCAAAGGGTTAAGTGGCTCATATTTTAAAAATAAAAGATTTTGGTATACTTTTAATCATTGCTAAAATATTTCTTAATTAAAAATATCAGTACAAAACCTGATAAAAGTGCCAAAACTAAGTTTCACTTTAATTTTATTAGTCAATAAATCGGAAAATCAAAGTTTGTCTTTTGAAAAATGAAAGAAATATTTTCACTAATGCCAGATTGATTTTATGTATATTTCTCTTTATACAACAGTTTTTAGTTGTGTTACAGTAATGACAGATTTATGTACTAAAACATTTTTTAACAAAATATAAAAAAAATACATTAACATTTCAGCTCGGCTGAGTTATGTTATATGCAAATATATCCTGCTTGTGTTTGTATGAAACAGAAGAGTTTGGACATTTATTTAAAAAAAAACAAAATAATTATGGTAACTACTTTTCATCAGATTGTCTTTGAATTAACTTCTAGCTTCTTCCCCTTCTTGCTGGGATGGCCGCTCCTCCCCTTGTTCCTCTTCGGGCCTGGTGCCTCACTTTGCCCGGTTCGGGCAGCCACTTCCACCTCCTGGTGTGGGGGGTGGTAGTCGGGTGATACATGCCCGACCTCTCTGATGGTAAAGCACCACTCCTGCCCTTCCAGGCAGATGAGGCAGATGTCCATTCCCTGGTCTATCTTTTCTTCAAAAACAACAACAACAAAGAAAATCCTTTTTAAAAAAAAAAAAACTATGTACCTGCAGTACTTCTTCTGGCCTGAGTGATGGTGGCACTGTTATCACAGGGTCTGACACCATATGTGAACAGAATGGCTGATGGGTGATGTCAGACCAGGAAATACAGATACACAGTACTGTGGTTGGATGTGCTGGTGCGCAGATTTATTAAGCAAACAAAAAGGTTGAACAACTAAACAAAACACTGAGACAAAAGAAAACGGCCAAAACAAACAAACCAAACAGACACGGAACAAGCAAGTATCGTGCTGGTATAAAATCAACACAGGTATCAATTGTTTTCTATATTATTCTAGTTACCTCATGACTCACGTCTCTTGTTCTGCCTCTGAACACAGTAACCGCGTTTTTATATATGTGACCGTCTCCAAATTAGTAATAAATTAACCATCTGGAGATGGTCACATTCTGCACGAGTTTAGCAGGATGGGGAATTTTAACCCCATCCGTGCTGTAAAATAATTAACAATAAATCAACGTTCAAACACAAAACAGTACATTTAAATAATAATACAACAAATACAAATACGAAATAACACAAAACATAAAATATGCACTGTGGCGGGGAGTACCCTGTCACACCACCTCCGTATTTTTTAATTCCTCATTAAAAAATCAGGACTGGAAAGTTAAACAACAGAAACTGAATTGTTACTATAGCCATAAATAACTGTACAAAAATATTTAAGCAATTACTTAATTTATTATTTATTTGTTTATTTAGCAGACACCTTTATCCAAGACGACTTACAGAGACACGGGTGTGTGAACTATGCATCAGCTGCAGAGTCACTTACAATTACGTCTCACCCGAAAGACAGAGCACAAGGAGGTTAAGTGACTTGCTCAGGGTCACACAATGAGTCAGTGGCTGAGGTGGGATTTGAACCGGGGACCTCCTGGTTACAAGCCCTTTTCTTTTAACCACTGGACATGGAGATGAAGACTAAAATGTCATCAAGAGATTTTTCTACTTTTAAATTTATGTCTATCATTAAGTAGTCAAAATTACCAGTATGGTTTGCATTCTGGGAATAGCAACGATGACATCTAGTTTACCTTATTGTAGAGTGTGGCTGCTAGGCTCTGCTGAAGTACTCTTTCTCTGTAATTCAAGGCTTTCAACATAAAGGCCAGGTCCCTCACTTTGTCTGTATTAAAGGCTAGGAAACTAGGATTAAAAAGTAAATAAATTATTTTGTAGATTTGTGTTTGAAAAACAAGAAAGTTAAGATAAGTCTTTCAATACCATTGCCATTGAATATTATCACATTTTTAAACTTGTAATATTTGATATTGTTATTTCAGCTCAGGATTTGACATTAGACATTGTCGAATCATCTGCAAGGAGGCTGTGTGGTCCAGTGGTTAAAGAAAAGGGCTTGTAACCAGGAGGTCCCTGGTTCAAATCCCACCTCAGCCACTGACTCACTGTGTGACCCTGAGCAAGTCACTTAACCTCCTTGTGCTCCGTCTTTCGGGTGACACATAGTTGTAAGTGACTCTGCAGCTGATGCATAGTTCACACACCCTAGTCTCTGTAAGTCGCCTTGGATAAAGGCGTCTGCAAAATAAACAAATAATAATAATAATAATAATACCCTCTGCAGCTCACTAAAATACAACACAATTAGGTGCTTCTATAGCCACAGTGACCAACGGCAACAATCTCCTTATTAATTTAAAGGTCAATATGAGACAAAAACATACAAACCAGCCTCATTGCAGACTTGCTGTCTGTGCAGGCATCACAGACGTCTGAACAACAATCAACTTTCAGTACGCAGCAATAATATTTTAGTCCCATCACAAGACTTTCAACACCAGTACCTTTTTACAAGGAGAAACAGACAGTACTATTAAATCTTTCCTGAGATATAATGGCACCAGTTTACCTCTGGTTACAGTAAGCTGGTCTCTATTGCTTTATCTGAGTTTAATAATACGTTTTGTGGGTTTTTGCAACTTGTAAGGTTAAGAGGAACACACTACCTTATATTGACAAATATTCAAATATTGCAAAAGACACTATTTGTTCATGTAACAGAATTTATAAATGACTATGAAAAAGATAACAGACGAAGGGAGCCAATTCATAAATGACATCTGCAAAATAACACACATTCTGTTGTACAATTAATAACACACATTCTGTTGTACAATTAATAACACACATTCTGTTGTACAATTAATAACACACATTCTGTTGTACAATTAGTGTTTCTAATGGGTATTTGATGGGGTGCTTTTCAATCTTGAGATTTTTACTGTACTATGGAATAAATAATGCATTTCTTTTCCAGCTAGTTTGTTTAAATTGTGAAAGAATATTCAAAAGAGAAAAAGCTATGTTTGTCCTAACACTAGTTTCAATCCATTGTCCGAATACATTGGTGCCAAAAAAGCAGTAATTCACTTTGCAAAAAACAACCTTAATATAACTAAATAGAGTCCAACATATCTTTGTGGTTTTTATAGACCTCTTCATCATGGCTGATTTGCAGGTAGGGTGATGATTTTTCATTATACCTGTTTATACAGTATAATTTTCAATATTTTCTACAGTATAAGCACTTTCCATAAATGTGCTATATAAGAGTAAATTATGCACTGAATATTTTATTCATCATGCAAAGCGACAGGAAACCTCTACAATATCAATGAACCGTTTTCACACGCATGAGACCGTCCTGGTGATGACTGACGTAATTCCAGTCATCTTTAAACTACACAGATCAGTCAGATTGGATCTTGCAGGCCTTCCTGTGGTTTCAGAAATGAGGCAACACAGCTGTAAACATGCTCTACCCTTTGTTCAGTAGAAATTCAGCTTAGCTAAATCAGAAAAAGAAATAGAGTGGTCAGTAATAAAGATATATCGCCCATAGCTATAACATACTAAATGGTAGGATATGAAGAAATGCTAAAACTATTATCATATGTTTTAGTAATTTATTTCAGTCTAAAAAAATATAACCAATGTAAGCAAAAATAAACAATTAATTTAAAAAATAGCTTTATCCTATGAAAGGTGAAAGTAACAAAAAGTAAATAATATAATGCAAACTCATTAACAAAAATGTATCTATTAACAACAAAACAGCATACCTTAAATTGAAATTCAATTTACTCAAGGACAAAAAACAGCATACCTTAAATTGAAATTCAATTCACCCTAGGTGCGGAAGTTCTATATTTGAACTGTGTACAAAAAAAAACAGCTCCCCTTAAACTGAAATTCAATTTACGCTAGGGTGTGCCAGATCTGTATTTGAGCTGTGTTCAATGTTTAATCTAAACCACACTTCAAAAGAACCAACAAATGGGTGTGGAATGAACAAAATTTGAAATAGAATTCCGAGTTGTCTACATTAATATACCAGCTAGCTTAACTACAACAATTAGTATTACATTAACAATGCAGGATAATATGAGAGGTGAAAGTAACAAAAAGTAAATGATATAATGCAAACTCATCTATTAACAAAACATTAATCTATTAACAACAAAACAGCATACCTTAAATTGAAATTCAATTTACGCTAGGGTACGCAAGATCTTTATTTGAGCTGTGTACATTTGCTCCACAGTTTATTTAAATATGTTTTATTTGAACTGTGCACGCACAAAGTGTCAATCATTCCCCTCAGCCTTTCCCACTTCCATCGAGGAAATCTAGGCTTGCTCTTGCTGTCTGCCGACACGTTCAGCCACGTTCAGACTTCTGCACCTAGGGTAAATTGTTTTGTTAATAGATGAGTTTGCATTATATCATTTACTTCTTGTTACTTTCACCTCTCCTATTATCCTGCATTGTTGGTTCTTTTGAAGTGTGGTTTAGATTAAACATGGCATGTTTAAAAATAAACACAGGACTGATACAGCTTGTAACTATAAAAGCAATAAAAGCACTCCACTAAATCAATTTGAATAAGTTATTATGAAAGCGTCAGCACACAGCTATTTTTGTGTCTCAGATATTTTTCTTCCAGAAACGTTTTTTTGTTTGTTTGTTTGTCTTAAATAAATATTATATTCTGTAGGATTCCTTAACACTCAACATCACTCATCTCTCTACCTGTAAAAATGATGCCATACGTTGCACTATCCAATGAAGAACTTGCCCTGTTTTTGAGAAGGCCAAACACAGGTCTCTCTTCATACTGTTTTGTTATATTGTGCCAGCAGCTCACACACAACAACCTTAGATCAACAAGAAAAAACAAAAGAAAAAAAATCAATAGTGGATAAATATGCAGAGTGTGAATGCTTATCAGATCTTATACCACAGGTGTGAAAATACTTTTTAGTAAAGCATGGGTATCAGTAAGGCCTACGGCTTCTTTAAATTAAATTCCTCTAAAACTCTAAAATCATCATGTAAATTGAGAGTTGACATGCCCTATAAAGAAAAACCCTTTTCTACTTTCGAACAGCATTCAAGGAGGATGTTTTCAAATCTCATATCAACCTTATGCCAAGATCCTTTATCACATTTTACAATGGGATAGGCGGAGCAGCTGGTTAATTTATGCCTTGCATTATTTCACATTATATGACAAGTGAAATCTCTCCTTTGATAACAGAATGCTTATCACAGCACAATCTGCCACTAAATGATTCCATTGAAATCTGACTCAGAGTGAAAGTGGCAAATAACTGACTTTTTATAAAATCCAGGTCCTTAAAAAGTATTTCACATGCATTATGATGCGCTGGGGAGACCACACTATGGTTGAAATCAGCATGAAGTTTTAACATCTACTCTCATGTAATGGAAATCATAATAGCTACGAATAGAAGATACAGAAGATGTGCATTCAAGTGTTAGACATGAAGTCTAGGATTGTGTGCACTCTGAAGACTTACCTCTTAGTACACTCAATGCACCTGATATTTATTGCTTAATTACTGTATCTTGTCTTGCAAGTAAGAGGCTTAAATGGTTGTCACAAGGTAATGTATTAAATTATTAAAAATCACACATAATAGTAAATATAAAAAGGTAAGAAATTACATTTTGATCTGTTTAAACAAAATACCAAATAACAACAAATATAAGCAGTGTTGGCATTAAAAAACTGGCTGTCATTATCATATATATTTTTTAAAGCTGTCATATTTAATCCCATGACAAAAACATTGTCAATGTAAAAAAACAAGTTAGAAAAACATAACAGCCGTTTTAAAGGGGTGATATCAAACACAAAAGTCCAGGTTAGGAGAAGCAATAAGGCCAATCTTGTCAAGCATCAAGCAAATAGGCACAATTAGAAAGGTGCTGGAGACCAAGATTCACACAATTCTTGCTTCTAACTTGGTGCCTTTTTTTGGTCGCTTTGCTCCACTTGAAATGCTCTTTGTATGACTTGAAGTGACTGAGACACACACTCACACACTGAGACACACTCACACACACTGAGACACACACACTGAGACACACACACACACATACACACTGAGTCACACACACACTCTGAGACACATACAGACAAACTGAGACAGACACACAGACACACACACACACACTGAGGCACACACACAAACTGACATACACACACACTGAGACACACATACACTGAGACACACACACACTGGCACATACACACTGAGACACACACACACACACACACACCGAGACACACACACACTGAGAAACACACACACTACACTCAGTGTGTGTGTGTGTGTGTGTGTCTCAGTGTGTGTGTCTCAGTGTGTCTCAATGTGTGAGTGTGTGTCTCAGTCACTTCAAGTAATACAAAGAGCTTTTCAAGTGGAGTGATAAAGTGGAGCGAAGTGATCAAAAAAAGGCACCAAGTTAGAAGCAAGAATTGTGTGAATCTTGGGCCCCAGCTCCTTTCCAATTGTGCCTATTTGCTTGATGCTTGATAAGATTGGCCAAATTGCTTCTCCTAACTTGGACTTTTGTGTTTGATATTACCCCTTTAAACGGCTGTTACGTTTTTCTAACTTGTTTTTTTTACATTGACAATATTTGTCATGGGATATCACTTCTTTTTTACTTCAACAAATAACGAAAAATGTGAGGGAAAGAGAATAGAGAATGTGTATGGTAGACAGACAGGCAGGCAAGCCAAGAGAGTAATAAGTCAAGTAAAATAGCAGTAATGAGAAAAGATCTGAAAGTAAGATAGTGGTATATAAGGGACTTTGACTGTGTTGAAAGTGTAAAGATTTTATTATTTTGGTTGCAAATGTACATCCATCAGTGGTAAAAACAATATGTATACTTTGGTATTTTGATTTTTACGCAGGTACAAAAGTAAAATGTTATGAATGGTTAAATATGTACATATGAATGTCAGTGCTAAAGGACAGTATACTAAGAGATTATAATGCTTGAAACAAAACAGTATTCTCCTTGATATACTGGACTTATGAACTTAGCCCAATAGAAGTCATTTGTAAAGCATTAGATCTCTTCATAAAAGGCCATATACATGTCCTTTGCATTTTTTGGCCATGGTTTGACTTCAATGAGTGTGTCATTTGCGTACACCCATTTTCCAGTAGCATCCACTGCAAGAACAGACACAGTGTCCTGAATCAACACCCTGTCCCTGGTGTATGATAATGGAAGATAATTGGTCATTCCTGTTGTCCACAGTAATGTTGCTCTTATGCACAGCAGTACACTTTTTGTTTTGTTTTTTATTTTTAATCACTTTTTCAATATTTCTATCATTGTTCTTTATGTTGAAAGTGTAGATGATGTTGTGTAGATCAGTGAAACAAACTCCTACTTTAAAGCATTTTGAATTATATTTTTTAGGCAGTAGAATGTGAAAAATGTTCAAGGGTGTGATGACTTTTTCAAGGCACTGTATATCGCTAAGGAAGATGCATTGATATATTATTATTAATTTCTTAGCAGACGCCCTTATCCAGGGCAACTTACAATTATTACAAGATATCACATTATTTTTACATACAATTACCCATTTTTACAGTTGGGTTTTTTTTACTAGAGCAATCTATGTAAAGTACCTTGCTCAAGAGTACTACTCAGCCACTACTCCACACTTCTGCCCTTATATAGTAACAGTATTTGCATGACGTTGGTTTAATAAAGTATTAGAACTAAATGTCTGTATTTCGATATTTATTTATTTATTCATTCATTCATTCATGTATTTATTTATTCATTTATTTCTAGTTTTGGCAGGGAATATCCTCCATAATATGTGCTGTTTCAAAACATAAATAAATAGCTTAGTGTAACTGGTATGGATATCAAAGTGCTTGTGTTCCCTGGTTTATTTTGATGTATAGCAACATGTGAAATCGAGTCAGGCCGGATACTGCTGGTTTTAAAACCGGAAGCTGGAGATTTTCAGTTGAGCAGATCAACAGCTGACCGGCGGTGCAGCGGGCTAAAGCGTGTCTGTATCAGTATAGAGTCCTCATGCTGCAGCTTCAAACCCTGCACTTTTTTGTTTTTTTTCTGCGAGTAAGGAATGGAAGATGATGGTGATGATGATGATGATGATGATGATGATGAAAAAAAGGAGAATGATAATTTTATCTTAGTTTGACGACTTATATCTCAGTGTGTATTAGTGGGTATTTACATTTTTTCACATTTGATCTAAGAAAGCTTAAAACTTAATGTTTAAAGTGGAATGGTACTTCTAAGTTATTTAGTTTTGCCGCTGCAACATGGTCAAAACAGCACAACTCTTGGTGCTGTATAGAGAGTCTCGACAGTTCCGCCAAGTTTTTCTAACTTGTAGTGAGGAACTACCGTGCCTCTCAATAGGCACATTTGCTTTGTGTTTGTAGTGTATACGTGCAACTACTGTTAAAATATAAACTGCTAAAAATGTTCGCCTTGCTTCACTGGGCACTATTCATTTTCAGTCTTGGCTACTTTGCTCTGATCCCACCCTTGTGAAGAAATGTCAGACAACATAAGATTGTAGCTCACTGAACGGCTTAGTAAAAGGTGCATGTTCACTATTCAAATTGATGAAAGCGGCGACATCGCCGAATGTGCACAGCTCATCTGGTCTCATCCGTGTGGCGTGATGAGTTTATTGAAGATTTTTTTTAATTAAATGTATGCAGGTATAAAAGCCTCTACAGTTACTATTATAATAACTATTTTCTATCTATCATTTTGTGTAAATAAGTGATTTTTAAACCTTTATTCTTACTTCATATTGCTGCACTTTTTTGGTTGGTACTGTATGTATATGCTTCTTCACACTATCTCACTGGGCATGGGTCCCAGAAAATGATCTGGCTACTCAGGTGAGTCGTGAGTTGTGAACATTTGGGAACCCCTGGTTTAGCACACACAAGTCGCATCTGTGTTTCTGTCTGGATTAAGGTTGCATGGCTACCTTAACTTACAATTTCCTAACCTTTTGGACTTTTGCAACCAAACCTTAACATTACTTTTTGCCATTGAATATTATCACATGTTTTTAAACTTGTAATATTTGATATTGTTATTTCAGCTCAGGATTTGACATTAGACATTGTCAAATCATCTGTTCCAGACAGACTTTTCAATTTCCTAAGTTGGTGCAGATAAGCCACTGATAGATGGGTGTGTTCAGGTGGCTGATTCACAAGAATAGAAAGTGCTTTCCATTGCACAAGACATTGTGTTTACATCTAATGGCAAAATAGAACCCTCAAAATACTGGTAATGACTATAGGCAACACTGCCTCTTCCCAAATGGTAGAACTCGGTGGCACCTTTTCAATTTCTTTTCAAACAGTAGAGTAAGTTCACACCAGACGTGTTGGGTTTTAACTGTTTACATCATATATGACACTCAGTGCAATTCAATTCAGGTCACAGGCAGTGACGTCATTTACAGAACTACCTGAATTAAAGAGTGACCATCAAAAAACCTGTCACACCTGTCTCTGGCTTTATGAAGCAGACGACTGTAGCTCTGGGACTATTCATAGTCCAGACACTATAGCCATCATAGGAACTGGCCTCTCATACAAGATCAAAGCCACAATATGTACTGTATTATTTATTGGTTGCAGCAGTGGCTTTTATAGGCAAATAAAAAAAGGAGGACTTCGGGGTTATAAATGAGACCCCATCAATCTGTCAAGCAACGCAAGCTTGTGAAGAGGACTGAACTTGATTTGGAACAGTTGGCATCCCTCAAATAATGTGTCTGTTGGCTGTACGGTCACAGTGAGCAAGATGTAAACCTTGCTAGAAACAATGTCTTTTGCAAGTGTCTTAAAGTAATTGTAGTTAACAAAAGAAAATCCATAAATCTTACGGTACCTATTTTGCTTTTCCATAAGCTACAGCCGTCTAAAATATGCAGCTCTGAAAGAAACACATGTTACAGGAAACATGTATTTTCATTTTAAAACAGACATCTGGTACTACACTAGATTCGAGAAAATTTTAAGTTTGCTTGTCTTGCCTAACTGAAGTATGCTATTGCTTTACCTCCTTGGTTATTTCACGTCAGCATTATCTTCTGGGTCAAAGCATGACAGCCTGTAAAGAAAACAATTGGTTGACAGGAAAGAAGCCAGTGAAAAGGTGAGGACAATTTCACCCTCCAGGTGAAATGACCCAGGAAGTGTAAGACAGTATAAAAGCATTGTTTGAAAACACATTAGTAACCCAGTGAATTACCAGATATAATGTTTTAAAATAAATACATGTTTGCTAAAACTAGTGTTTCTTTTGAAGCTGCACATTCAGGGCCGGCTTTACACATTTTGCCACCCTAGGCAAAATATAAACATGCACTCCCCCCCTTTCCTTCACACACACACACACACACAGACACACTATTATCATGAAATCAAGTTAATAATTTAAATGTACCAAAATGATAATAATGATTTAAGTTAGAAAAGATGAAGATTATGAAAACATGACTCTTCTAGCCTTTTTTGCTGCAAAGGCATAATTAATTAATTGTTTATTTAGCAGATGTCTTTATCCAAGGCGACTTACAGAGACTAGGGTGTGTGAACTATGCATCAGCTGCAGAGTCACTTACAATTACGTCTCACCTGAAAGATGGAGCACAAGGAGGTTAAGTGACTCGCTCAGGGTCACACATTGAGTCAATGGCTGAGGTGGGATTTGAACCGGGGACCTCCTGGTTACAAGGCCTTTTCTTTAACCACTGGACCACACAGCCTCCTTGCAGATGATTCGACAATGTCTAATGTCAAATCCTGAGCTGAAATAACAATATCAAATATTACAAGTTTAAAAACGTGATAATATTCAATGGCAAAAAGTAACATTAAGGTTTGGTTGCAAAAGTCCAAAAGGTTAGGAAATTGTAAGTTAAGGTAGCCACGCAACCTTAATCCAGACAGAAACACAGATGTGACTCGTGTGTGCTAAACCAGGGGTTCCCAAATGTTCACAACTCATGACCCACCTGAGTAGCCAGATCATTTTCTGGGACCCATGCCCAGTGAGATAGTGTGAAAAAGCATATACATACAGTACCAACCAAAAAAGTATACAGGGCTTCCTTCAGATGCAGGTTTTGGGCAAGTTCATGTTCAATTGAAATTGTTGGAAGTCCGTTTAATCAATCCTGTGTCATTGTGGACTGCAGGTAGTTTTATATTAGTTTCAACTTTGAGAAACTGTGCTCCCCACTCGCAACTGTGACTGCCAGCGTCAGCAGTATTCTCAGCAAAATAAATGCATTTGGAAACACTGCAGACATATTGTTTTTGCAAATGTATTCCAATACATCCTTAGGTTTGGATCCTAAATCCATTCTTCTGGACAGAGCTTTTAGCGTGTTGCATAATTCAAGTGCGTTAATGTCTTTTGAATCTCCATATGCGAGAGACATTTCAATAACGTAGTACTGGTAGAGTAAATAGTTTGTTCCCAATGCAGCCAGTTAAGGGATGTTTTACAGGACTTTGAATACATCACTGTGTTCCTGAAGCTGTGAAAACGTTCTTCGACCAATTGAGTAGCAAAGTCCAACACCTGGTTAAAAAAGTTAACCTTGAATCTGTGTTTGGGCTCATTGATAGGCTTGTCTTCTGCTTCGTAGTGGAAGTGTTTTTTTTTCTGATGAGATCGAATTTGTAGCTCAGGTGAAAAGCAGGCATCAATGTGAAACTCTTCTGCCAATTCCCATGCATTGGTCAGTGCCCCTCCAAAGCCCTTGTCTGTTCAATAATTCTGGAGATTCATCTTCGTTGTCTCCAGCTGCTCAACTGCTTGAGAGAGATCGAAGTTAGCTGCCTGGAAATTTTTGCTTGTTATAAAATTGTCACGGGTGGGGTGACCTGAGATAACCTTGACGATAATACCTATGTAGCTGACAACTATGCCACCTTGTTTTATTAATAAGGCAAGGACCTTAGTAACCGAATGATAATTATACTCTCCCGTTCAGTTTCTTTGATCCCCAGGTTCCCACACACACACAATGAAACCGTATCGGGTAAAACAAATCTTATTGTTCTCGACAGGGTACTAAAAACACGGTATAAAAAGAGATCGCTAGACTAAAATCAAAAAAAGGACCACACTAGGGAATGCTAAAAACAGAACAGAAAAAAGCAAAAATCCACAGCACACTAAAGCAATCCCCTCCTGTCGGTCACTGGCTCCGAGAAAAAAATAAAACATAAAAACAAGGTCCACATAAAACATCACAGTCACGGACGGAACAAAAGATGGGACGAAACAGAAAGAAATAGTCCGGGGTAAATCCCACGCCCCGGGTCTCCCCTCCAACTCGCTTGGTCCGTAATCGGACTCCTCATCGCTGGTAGGACAGCCGCTCTCTCCTGGACCTCTCCCGGCCGATCGACCACCACCCCGAAGAACCTGTGACCAGGAAGCGGGGTAAAGAAAAAGGGGCCGTCAGGAACTGTACCACAGGTGAGTAAATCACTACTTCCACCCAGAATCTCTGGTCACTTCCCTTCAGCGAGTCTTTCACTTCGCATTTCTCTCCTCTCTCCCACGTTCCCACCACGCCCTTGGACCTCGCCTGATCCTCTGTGTACTGCCACCATGCCCGACCTGGAAACTGGACTGGAAAACCTGGAGGTAAGGTAAGTAAGCAACACACCGTAGGCCTCGAATACACCCAGAAGGGTGGTACGGGGCCAACAAGCGTAGGTAAGTAGTTTCCTCTTTTTTGCAATAAAAAAATAGACTAGAATTTTTCAGTCTGTGTAAACAACACAAGTAATCCTTTCTTCTTATTTCTTTCAGCGCGGGTAGAATTCAAAATACAATCCCTCCCAGATCCGTGGGAGAAAAGCCCAGGTTACCAAAAGCTGGGATACCAACCAATAATTTGTATCTTGTTCCAGAAACAGTGCAATAACAAAAGCAGTGAACAAAAAGAAAACAGAAAAAATTAAAGTGTCCATATTAAATCAACAATAAAGTAACAAAAAACATGAATGTGAATCCCTTTGTTTTTTTTTTGTTTAGATAATACAGCTATGTTGGTTACACATATAGTAACAGCCACAAAATACAGCCTTCCGTCCTATACTGTCCCGCACAAAAAGAGTGCGTGTGCTACCTGCCACTCAGTATCTTCCTCTATTGCCTCCACCAGTGCACAGTTTTCGGTCCGTGCTGGGTGTTCGATCACCTGGGTCCAAACCACCATCTTGTATCGGCTGCTGCGGGTTAGACGCCTTGTCCCCACCTTCCCATCGGGGCCTCTTCCCACTCGACCTTTCTGCAAACAGCGAAGGCCTTATCCCCTCACCCCTTGCCTTGGTGGACACGGCCGATTCGAAGGTCCTAAGTCTCGGACCGGCTCCCCGAATAGCTCTTCCCAGCAGTGGCTGATCATGTTCATTCCCAGGATTCCCGCTCTGCACTCAGGGAACTATCCTCCACAATAACCACCCCCGATCTGGGACCTTCACTCCTCGTATAACGAAATCAAAAACAACATAGCCAATGTAGGGTATATGTAGCCGATTTGCGGCTCGCAGTTTGAGCCAAGAGATGTCAGTGGCCCCTGGCACAGACTCCTGGCCCAACCACCTCTCAAAGAAAGATTTACTAAATAAGGTCACCTGGGATCCGGTGTCCAGCAGGCAGGGCATCTGCACTCCCCGAATCTGCACTTCCACCCCGGACATTCCCCAGCAACATGGGCTCTTCAATAGGCCGTCCTCCTGGTCTAACCTCCGTCCACTTGTCCCACGGTGGCCGGGCGTCCCTAGTTAAATCTTCCTGCTGGGAGTTACCTCTCTGTTGCTGGCAGTCTCAGCGGATTTGGCCACTCCGGCCACATTGTGCGCAGATAGGGCGCCCTGTTGCGTCCCAACGTAGGCGGGGCCGTGGCTGGTACAGTCCTTCTTCAACCCTTCCTCCAGAAGAACTAGCAGACCCAGGTGTTACTGCAATGGCCTGAGGCCTGGGTTGTCTCCGTATTTCTTCTCGGAGGGACTTACCCAGCTCTAGCATCTGCTCTTGGGAGTTCTTTGGCCAATTCCGCCCGGATCCTGTTCTTCCAACTGTCCAGCTCCTGCAGCGGGGCAACGGGGGGTCTGGGCAACATCACAGTGCAAGAGATTACCTCGGTCTCCAAATTATCTCCCTCTCCAAGATCTTGGCCCCTGTATAACTTCCAGGAAGGTCAGCTGCGGGTGTCGACGTACCTGTCATTGTAGCTCTTGGCGAATGGGTCCAGGTAGGAGTCCGAAGACCAGCTGATCCCGTAGTATCTCTTCTCCTGTGCCACGCCTCCTGGTTCCTGTCGTCGCCACCTGGAAAACAGCCCATGCAATCGAGATAAGCTCCATCAACTCACCCCGATTCTGGCGTGCTGCAAAGAAATCCACCCTTACCTTCACCCCTGGAGATTTGTCCCATACAGTTCGTCAGTGTTCTCCATATCTGTGCACAGGTGCCCAGTTCTTCTTCCTCCAGTACCATCACTTCCTGTTTGGCTATTCCCTCTATCAGCCCACACAGGAGATCCACTTGCTGGGCTTCTCCCAGCTCCCATGACCGCAACATTGCCTGCACCTGAGGCCGCCAATCTCTATAATTCCTTCTCCATTAAATTTGGGCACCACGCTGGCCCCATAAACCACGGCATGCCCATCATACCACCTACTGGCGGCCCCAGCCCTTGAGCGTCCATGTGTGCAGGGAAGAACTGGGAATCCTGACGATTCACGCCAAAAATCAGCAGTGTCACGGGTGGGGTGACCTGAGATAACCTTGACGATAATACCTATGTAGCTGACAACTATGCCACCTTGTTTTATTAATAAGGCAAGGACCTTAGTAACCGAATGATAATTATACTCTCCCGTTCAGTTTCTTTGATCCCCAGGTTCCCACACACACACAATGAAACCGTATCGGGTAAAACAAATCTTATTGTTCTCGACAGGGTACTAAAAACACGGTATAAAAAGAGATCGCTAGACTAAAATCAAAAAAAGGACCACACTAGGGAATGCTAAAAACAGAACAGAAAAAAAGCAAAAATCCACAGCACACTAAAGCAATCCCCTCCTGTCGGTCACTGGCTCCGAGAAAAAAATAAAAACATAAAAACAAGGTCCACATAAAACATCACAGTCACGGACGGAACAAAAAGATGGGACGAAACAGAAAGAAATAGTCCGGGGTAAATCCCACGCTCCGGGTCTCCCCTCCAACTCGCTTGGTCCGTAATCGGACTCCTCATCGCTGGTAGGACAGCCGCTCTCTCCTGGACCTCTCCCGGCCGATCGACCACCACCCCGAAGAACCTGTGACCAGGAAGCGGGGTAAAGAAAAAGGGGCCGTCAGGAACTGTACCACAGGTGAGTAAATCACTACTTCCACCCAGAATCTCTGGTCACTTCCCTTCAGCGAGTCTTTCACTTGCATTTCTCTCCTCTCTCCCACGTTCCCACCACGCCCTTGGACCTCGCCTGATCCTCTGTGTACTGCCACCATGCCCGACCTGGAAACTGGACTGGAAAACCTGGAGGTAAGGTAAGTAAGCAACACACCGTAGGCCTCGAATACACCCAGAAGGGTGGTGCAGGCCAACAAGCGTAGGTAAGTAGTTTCCTCTTTTTTGCAATAAAAAAATAGACTAGAATTTTTCAGTCTGTGTAAACAACACAAGTAATCCTTTCTTCTTATTTCTTTCAGCGCGGGTAGAATTCAAAATACAACCCCTCTCCCACATCAACTCAATCACAATCCCTCACCCCTACAGGGACACTCGCTCACATGTATAGGCACTCAGGACATAGACACAAAACAATACAACACAACACATAACACCTAGAACAGATCGCTACAGTATATGCAATTACATTAAACACTGATGCGTGGCACATGGCACGCCAACACAAATTCGCTGAAGTTTCCATTAACAAAAAAAATAAATTCGCCACCCTAGGCATTTGCCTACTCTGCCTATCGCTAAGGCCGGGCCTGTGCACATTTGAGACCTACAGCTATGGCCAAAAAGTTTTGCATTACCCTACAGAATTAACTAATTTTGCTTCATAAAGTCAAATGAAACCTGCTGAATAATGTTACATTAACATATTGAATTGCATACCACTTTGTAGTTTTCTATATACATAATGAAAAACAGACAAATTGAAAAATCTGCATGTCCCATTCTGATCACGTGCATTTTTACGTGTTGACGACTTGCATCCACAGTTCTCTTTTCATAGGCCTGTATTATTGTATCCCGATTTTTCAGAATGGTTGACAAAGTGTTTGCAGGAATGTTGAAATCTGCAGCAACATCTTTCTTTTTTGTGTATGGTGGTGCATTATCCACTGCTTTCATCTCCACTTTTGTCTGCAAGTATAATGCACATTTTTAGTGCTGCTTAATGGAAATGACATTCATGGCAATCTGAAAAACTGTGTACATGAAATGCATCATGGGATCATTAGTCCCAAAAGATATAGGTGTATTTTATGACAGTTACTATTTGAGCCTAATTTGGAAAGCAGGTCATTTTGTTGGTATTGTTAACAGTGTGGAACAAAACAAGGCCACTGATGTCTGTGTTTCTGCTTTTGATACAGATCATAATAATAACAACATAGGAAATTCCTGCTCCCCATTTAAAATTTGATTTGTTATAAATAAAATTGACCAATCCCGGTCACATGCTCACTGATGGTTTGCTAGTGATCAGCTAGCATAGTTATTTCTTGGTTTTACAGCAATTAGCATTTAGATTCAGAAGTAACAGTTAAATGTTAACTGTTAAAGTTACGTATTTACTGTTACAGTACATCTCAATGGTGTAGATACAATATTTTAATTCAGAGATGTTTAGCTTGATGAGAAAACAGTTACATATTCAGATGTAGAAGTATAAAAATGCCTTACAGAAGAAGTCAGCATAGAAGCTGGTTGTGTAACATCATATTCGTTTGAAATAGAACGGTCTAATGATGTAGATACTGGGAAGTAAGATAAGCATGTTTATTAAACAGGCAAGATAATATCCTTTATCAGTCTTGCATTGACTTAAAAACAAATAAACCATTTCCTGTTTATCTTGCACTGTATTATACTGTCATATTACTTATTGCAGTAGCTTACAGTACCACTTAGTTCATACATAATATTGATTCAATATCCATGCACATGTTTCAAATTGCTATGCCAATTGTTATTGTTTTTTTAAATGAGTTTAGCCCATACAAGTTCAGCACATTCCTCAGTAGATGCTAATCCACATGAGCGTTTTTATGAAGTTTACTAAAGTTCGGGAGGAGGGTCAGACACCAATCTCCGAGTCACCAAATTTAATCATTCAATTTACACATTAGCTAATTAAAATTGTTAGCACTATAAATACCCTCTTCACTTACCTCTCATTTGTGTTTCGATTCCTACCACGCGCACCATGGAGAACGTCCTCGATTACTCCATTTGATTGGATTGTTTGTCGCTTCCTTGGAGCCAAGACATCCTCAACCAATTCAACCAGCTCCTCCCGTACCCGATCTACCAACTCGACATCAGCGGTATTCACAACTCCAGCCTTCACTGCTCAGATTTCAGCTTCCCAAGCGCCATCACCAGATCCCTTGTCTCTTCTCCGTTTCCCAGCACAACAACAGGCTCGCTCCCCTGTCTGTCGCAGCTCTTGTTTGGCCACTCATTCCCCTGCAACCCCCGACATCAGAGACTGGATGATCCTCAGGCTCCTGCATTATCTACGTACCAACAACATCCCTTTTAAATCCGGAGCACTTATTTTACTCTCCACTCTGCAGCAGGGGTCGGCAACGTGTCCGTACATGGACACCAGTGTCCGTGGTAAAAATGTTGAGGTCCGTGGTAATTTATTCAAAAAAATGTACAACTTACAAGCTCTGTTGAAAAAAAGACATGATTTATCTATGTAAAGATTGCAATTCCAATGTGAACGGACCAGATTTGGCCTCTGTTTCTCCCCGTAAACTGACAATGATGCCAATATTCTACAGTAGCGATGGTTACTGTAGAATCTTGATGACGCTGACCCATAGTAGCCTTGTTATCCAATCAGATAAAGCGTTAGCTATGTTCACGTTGTGCATGTTTTTTTCTTACCAGTGAAAAAACATGGCGTCGAATTCGAAAAAAAGATTGTTCAACCTAGCTTGGGAAAGAGAATATTTCATTTTCGAAAGACCCCAGATTGTTTTATGGAGCGTGCAAGATGTGGCCAAGTAATGAAACAGCTCCAGTCAACTGTAGCTCGCAACCATGCTGTGTGGTCCAGTGGTTAAAGAAAAGGGCTTGTAACTAGGAGGTCCCTGGTTTAAATCCCACCTCAGCCACTGACTCATGGTGTGACCCTGAGCAAGTCACTTCACCTCCTTGTGCTCCGTCTTTCGGGTGAGACGTAGTTGTAAGTGACTCTGCAGCTGATGCATAGTTCACACACCCTAGTCTCTGTAAGTGGCCTTGGATAAAGGCGTCTGCTAAGTAAACTAATAATAATAATAATAATATTATTATTAACTAGCTAGCAAATACAGTTGTACTGCTCTCCATTGATGTTTGTGTGCTTAGCTCCTTTATTTATAGGGGAAAATGTGCTTTAAATCAGTCTGTGTTCTGATGGCATTAGGTTGGTGTGGCAGGATGGCTTGCGGTGGTGAGGTGTGGTGACGTCACGGACCAGGAAGTAACTGAACCAAAACAATGGATGGGCGGGTGAAGCTGAACGCTACTGTGGTCAGCGTATTTAATTAAATAATAATACAAACAAAAGATTTAAACAAACAACAAAACACAAAACAAAAAGGCGCGATGGCCAAACAAATAAACAGAAACAAGTATATTTTAAGTATAACAATTGTTTTGCTTTCTTTTGCTTTCGCTCGCTCTCCCGTGTTCTCCCGTACTCCCCTCTGTACACTCTCTCCGCGCAGCATGGACAGCTGCAGGTTCTTATACTCTGGCTGAGGGTTAACTAGCTGTTAATTGTCTTATTACCCCTCGGCCACAGTCTGCACGCATTTGGTAAGGATGCGTGACTGTCAGCTAGTTAAATAATAAGTAGCTGATCAGCCACGCATCCTCACAGGGTTTTATAAAAAAACAATAACAAAAGACGCGGCGCTTTTATCTGCGCCGCAAACAAAAATACAAATAATAATAAATAAATACATAGGGGCGGGACACTGCGCCACAGTTGGCTATACACTTTATATACAGATTAATGCCCTCCCCACCCATGTCCCTCACTGAGTCTGATCATTTTGTCAAGCATCCTCCCCGTCGCAGGCGTTATGACAACAGCACAGATCGTCACTTTCCAGCTCACCCCACCCGCACTTCCCCAACATCACCAAAATCTGCATCTACATCCGGAAGACGCAGAAGGCAGGACCCTCACGGCTTCAGTCAATCCCAGGCTCATGCAGCAGCTCATGAGCAGCTGGATCCAGAGACTGTTTCGCAGTCAGGAGCTGCCGTTCCTGCGATCCATCTTGGGGTTTCAGCGCCAGCCACCACTGTCCAGCAAGCCTCCCTTGTACCTCCAACTCTAACCTTTCAGGTTACCCCCCACTGCAGGTGTCCAGCAAGCCCCTGCAGTGACCTCTCTGGCCACTATGAGCGTCCAGCAGGCCCCCATAGTAGTTACCTCTCTGTCTAATATTCCTTCTACCTTTTCAGCTACAAGCTTTCAACAGGGCAACACAGCCCCCTTCTATTCCTTACATCAAACGGCTGCCCAGCAGGGCCCCACTGAGCTGTCCACTCTTCCTTCCTTCCCAGTGGTACAGCAGGCCCCTACTTTCTCTTTCCCAGGCTCACAGTAAGCACCTGCATTCCTTACCTCTACGTTGGGTTCCCAGGAAGTACCATTAGCAGTTTCAGTGTTCCCACCTCAGCCGGGCCAAGCTCTCTTTTCCTCTTCTCTCCCCACGGCTATGAGCGTCCAGCAGGCCCCCATAGCTGCTCCCTCTTCCTACCCTGCCTTTTCTGCCGGCACCCCTCAATTCCCCCCAGCTCTCCAGTTTTTCGATAACCACCCAGATTTGTAATAACTTCAATGAAGGAACCTGCTCCTATTCCACCTGTAACTTCCTTCATATTTGCAGCCATTGCGCCAAAGCCCATTCCCAATTAGTATGTCCCTGCAAGCCCAAAAACCCAGCTCAAAATCAAAAAACCTCTGCTAACGTTCCAAAATGATTACTCAAATTCCTGTCCACACCCATTAATTTCCAAACCCTAACATTAGAACTACACAAGCACCCTGACCCTTCTTGTGTTTCTTTCCTAATTAACGGTCTCACTGAAGGGTTTTCTGCTGGTCTCTTTTGTCTCCCTATCTCTTCCACTTATTCCAAAAACCTCCAATCTGCCACCTTTGACCCCGAATCTGTTGATAATTTAATTAAGAAAGAATTAGACAACCAGTTTATGATAGGCCCCTTTTGAATCCCCTCCTTTTCCAACCTTTCGCATGAACCCTATCGGTGTTGGAAAAAGGAAATACTGATAACACTGATAATCCACCTTTCCACTCCCCATAACTCCACTACACCCAACATCAATAGTTTAATCCCTCATGAAGATTTCTCCCTTCAATATGCAACAATCGGCCGTGCCATATCCTTAATCAAATTTGCTGGTATATCAAATCCATTTGAAATCATGCCTATTCATCCTGCACTCTGGCACCTCTTCGGAGTACAGTGGCGTTCCAAACTTTACTTTTCTGTTCGCCTGACGTTCGGCTACAGAAGCAGCCCCAAGATATTCAATACCCTGTCAGAAGCGCTGTGCTGGATCCTCCTTAATAACTACCACATTCCTTTTCTGCTGCATCTCCTGGATGATTTTCTTCTCATTGATTTTCCCCATGCTCCCCCTGCCCAGAACCTAACGATCCTCAAATCATTATTTTCACATGTCGGCATCCTCCTAGCATCAGAAAAGACCTTGGGTCCTCTCACTTCCATCAAGTTTCTAGGCATCACCTTGGATTCCCAATCTTTTTCAGCCCCGCTCCCCAGGGAAAAAAATAGATTGTATTATATATATATTATTTCCACTTTTTTGTCTGGTCCACCTCCTACCAAACATAATCTTCTGTCCCTCCTAGGCCATTTAAACTACACAATGAGGATAATTCTTCAAGGAAGAGCTTTCATCTCGTACCTAATTTTCCTGATCCCTTCTGTCGATTCCCTTAACGACATCATAATCATGGATCCTTTTTGCCGCGAGGAACTCCGCCTGTGGGAACTCCTATTAAAAGAATGGAACCGCATTACTTTTTTTTTTATGACGACTGCCCCTGCTGCCCGAAGACATTCAACTGTTCACAGATGCAGCTCCCTCTCTCTGCTTCGGTGGACACTACAAGGGAACATTGTTTTCTGCTGCATACCCCGAAGAATTCAGCACCGTTCCTATACCCGATCAGTCCTCGTCATTGTACGAGATGTATCCGGTCGCTGTAGCCGCATCCTTTGGGGGTCATCATGGGCCCAGAAAGCCATTCTTATCCACTCATATAATTCAGATACTGTCCAAATTATTAACAAAGGTTGTTCATCCTCCCACCATATAATGAGAATATTCCGAAGGATCACCTGGTTATCTGTTACTTATCAGTTCATTCTCAGAGCTCAACACATTCCCGGCCACCTGAATGTAATCGCTGATTCTCTTTCTCGTTTCCAAATGCAGAGATTCCGAGCATTAGCTCCTGAAGCCGACCTCCTGCCAACTAAGATTCCTCCCTTTTCAGACCTGACATTCCTGTGAGTCACCCGCTGCATTCCCTGGTTCTGCAGGCTCAAGAAACAGCTCTTCTCAGCATTGCTCCCTGCTCACTGCAAACGTACTGGTCATCCTGGAATTGCTTTAAAAATGTTCACGTGGCATTTAACATTCCCTTCCCTTCATTTTCAATGCCTGTAGTATCATCCTTTATTATGTCCCTTAAGAATAGAGCTATAAGAGTTTCCTCCAACAAAGTTTCAATTTCCGACACCCAGTTTTTCCACAAACTCATTTTCGGTGCCCTCAGCTCTACACTCAGCAACTCACAAATTTCACTAATTCTGAAAGGGCTTCAACGTTCAGAATCTCCTTTTCCCCCTGCTCGCCTACCTATCACCATCAATGTACTCTCCCAGTGCATCTCATTCATTCACTCTGGCTACTCCTCCCAGTTTTTAGATAAAACCATAGAAGCCCCTTTTTCTCCTAGCCTTTTTTGGGTTCCTTAGGTGAGTCTACATCACACTCAAATAAATTCAACCCCCAGATTTCTCCCTGTATCTCCGATCTATCAATCACCTCATCTGATAACCTTTCCTTCCTGCTCAAAAGAAGTAAAACTGACCAGGAAGGAATGAGTTCCCTAATCTATCTGTTTAAATTAAACTCCTATGTTAGCTCCTACGAACCCCTTCTCTCTTATCTCCATCGCCATTTATCTCAAGGAGCATCACCCTCAGACCCACTGTTTATTAACGAAAATGGAACAGTCATCACCCGACATTGGTTCCTCTTTCACCTTCACCAGATTCTTTCCAGGTCTGGATTCACAGCTGAGCAGTTCTCTGGTCATTCCTCAGGATCGGAGCAGCTTCTTCAGCTTCTCACCACGGAGTTCCAGACTCCCTCATCAAATGGTTAGGTTGTTGGTCCTCCAGTTCTTACCAAGTTCACATTAGAACAAATATTACAGCTCTTAAAAATGCTTTTACTAAACTGTGCTCTTAAGCATTAGTAGCCTGCCCGGAGGAAGGGCAATCGAATCAACCATGGATTCCCAGAGGTTTATTTCCCCAAAATGGGTTTTGTTTTCCTCTCCTATGTGCCGACGATCCTTGTTAAAGGTTGACTAAACCTTCAGGTGGGCTATATTGAATACTAATTGTGGCATTGAGACCGGCTTGTTCTTTTTGGGGGTCTCAGCCTCGTTCAGTCGGCCAGGCAGCGAGCCCTCAAACCAAGTTAGATTTGATTCCAAATGAATGTGTATATACAACATACTTCTCTGTAAAATTACATACTCTGCATTCTCCACAACAAATATTTGTACTAAAATATGTTGTGATTGGTGTTTGTCCTGAACTACTCAATAAAACTTTAGTTCTGTAACTTTGTGACATGAATTGTATCTTATATGATTGCAAGAGACTGAAAAGTCTAAGCTTAAAGCATTCAGCTATCCAATCACCAAATATGAAAATAACAGAAGTGTAAAGGATAAAAAAATATGTTTCTATGCTTTGCAAAGGGCTTAGTTATTATTATTATGTTTATAACTTTGCTTCTAAAACAACTACATTATAAAACACTGTCATTTTAGGAGTCACCGGCAAATAGCAATAATTTGACACGTTGCATTAAAGTGTTGCATTAAAGAAAAAAAGAAACAAACAAACATACTGAATTAAGCCTCTAAACCCTTTTTTCAAACTTGGCCAGTGTTTTTTTTTTTAGCAGATCTCACTCAGTTGTCAATAAAAAAAAAATTTTGAACTTGTTGCCATGGAAAAACACGTTCGTTTTTAATCAATTTGCATGGCTTTTGAGTGCAAGAAGCCCACCTTTTTTAGCAGCATCATTTTTTGGCCACACACTTCCTATAGTGTGAGGAATGTGCGTGGTATGTGGGTGCTTTGTCACATTCTCACGACAATGGAGAGAGAATTTCTAAACTGCATTTCCACACCATTGAGAAAATGTCTTTCTATGGCTGTTGTTTTATCTAACACATATAAAGCTTTTGTTTAATAAAACCTTTTAACTCAATGAGCCAACTATAATTCCTACTGTCATAGCATTTTGTATGTAACACTGTTGACCACAAGTAATTTGTATTTTGTTGTGGTTAAAAGAATGAATACCAATAAGAACAGCTCCTCCTACGCTTGAACATTTACTTTTTGCAGGCTGAAGGCAACATTTATTTTGACAGCAGATAATGCAAACCTGTCTTAAATATAACAATAATGTAATTTATTGATTTCTTATAGACACTGAAGTGTCATTCTTGGCTGAAATTGTAGCAAACAATGGACAGAAATGGCAACAATAACACAAGAAAAACACAATGCTCAAAAACAGTGATGGAACATCAACTAATTTGCATTAAAATAAAACATGTTTCTTACCTTATCACACTTCAGTAGATGCTGCAGTACATCACTTCTTTTTGATCAGGTAGAAATCTTCCATTTACCAGTACCAAGTTAGAAAGTGGTACATTGTCACAATGTGGTATGTGTACCAAAACTTAACAATGTCAAAAAGCAGTACACTGTCAAATTAAAAGTGGTACGCTGTCAGATTTTGGTACCGGTGCAATCAATTGCGATCTGATTTATTTTTTGCAGACTTAAACTGGAAACCGACACTCAATTTCTCTAAAAAGAAAAAACAATTCACAACGAAGAAGACAAAAAATGAAAAGTCCACCGCACAGTTGCACAAGTAAAAAAAATACACAAGATCCAATGTATTGCATATGATAAATATTTGCATACTATTTTCTTAATGGTGGAAAAATATATGAAATTACATTAAAATGATGTCAAAGACTGGAAAATATAATACATATGATAAATTACATTAAAACCATGTAAAAGACTGGAAAAATATGATAAATTCAATTTTAAAAAATGTAAAAGACCAAAGACAGCAGAACATACCAGATTTGAATGGCTGCCTTTTTGCTTTCTTAGCGGAAGTTGTTTAGGCAATATAGGTATTTGGGTGTTCTCCTCAAAAATGCATTGAGCACAACTGGCAATGCATGAGGAAAAGCGCACTGGGAAAGGCCAGTAACAATTGCGACTGTTTAAAATGTGCTTGCAAAGGTTCTTAACAAATTCATGCAATTGTAAATGTCACAATTGCCAACAGATTTAGTACATCTCATTATAACATTTGAGAACCCTGATTTCCACCCCATTTTTGTTAATCTATGCAGGAATGCCCATAATTGCATATGTTATTTGTTTATTTATGTTATTTGTTTATTTAGCAGACGCCTTTATCCAAGGCGACTTACAGAGACTAGGGTGTGTGAACTATGTATCAGCTGCAGAGTCACTTACAATTACGTCTCACCCGAAAGACGGAGCACAAGGAGGTTAAGTGACTTGCTCAGGGTCACACAATGAGTCAGTGGCTGAGGTGGGATTTGAACCGGGGACCTCCTGGTTACAAGCCCTTTTCTTTAACCACTGGACCACACAGCCACACAGCATATTCATCCAAGGCTGAACCACAAAGAAAAAATGCTGCCGCAAAGCATTCCCTAAAAAGTCAGCAATAGCACGATGCATGTTTAGTACATTTCACCCTAGATTTCCGACTTGTTTGTAACTGTTGCGACGGCCGTAACACGTTAGTACATCTACCCCTCAATCTTAAGATTTACATTCCAGCTATACCGTAGTACAGTACTAAAAATAAGTTCTCATTAAGTGATCGTGCACAGTCCAATCTTCTGAATTAATCTTCACTGCCCCCGATGATGGTGGTAAAATTAGGCCACTTTTCTTTCAATCAATATTTCCACTCTGCAGAACGACTCAGAATGATGTATTTTTTGCTGTTACTGCTTTGCCAATTAAAGTTTTGCCGGATCAATATGTTAAATGTTTGTAGACTAAACAAGCATTTTTTATTACTTGATGATGTCTTTCACATAAACCATATTGCTAATTATGGTTGACATTATTACCTACTATGATGCTTTGGTTTATACCAATTTGTGTGCTTTAATATAAGGGTGTTTGAGAGCTGCTTTGCCTTTGTTTGCAGTGGTGTTGCTTCCTGCCCAAGTCTTGCTTGGATTTATTTGTATACCTTTTTAGATTTAGTTTTATTATTTGTATATGCGTAAAGCCCTTTTGGATGACTTCAGTCTTTAAAACAACTATAAAAATATAATATAATTGTATTGTTGATGTCCTGAAATCAACTTGCATAGATGTTCTATTGGTTAACAAAAAAATGCACATGTTTTGCTATTTTTAAGCACATTTAAGTGCTAAACTTCAAGCAACAGTAAGATGTGAAGAATTCCACTAGCTCAAAAAAGGCCTTTCTAAAACAAAAAGCTGTTCCAGGCCCCTAGTCACTCCAGCATGCAACTTCTCTAGATATAATAACCTAGCCCACTGGACCTAAACACAACAATTACACTTCATCACATTGCCTTTTCTGGGGAAAAATATATTACACCTGTTACTGTACATGTCTGCCTATTACACCTGTTACTGTACATGTCTGCATATTACACCTGTTACTGTACATGTCTGCCTATTCCCTTAAAAGGAGGTTTTAAAATCATTTTCACACCTCTTATTAACACTAGCAATATAATTACTGGTCTACCTTTTCTTTAGAAAACTTTGGTTTGTGTTCCTTTAAAGTTTTAAAAAATATATATATTATCAAAAATTCAATATCATAAGCTACTTTCCCCGTTGTCATAGAATAAATGCAACAAACACCTTGGCCGATCAGCAATATAGTGAATTGGCTGGCCATCCTTGTGTAACATGCTCACATTTGTTTGCTTGAGTAAGTGATCTTGGGTAGAGTTAGCTCCCACATTCTCTTATCTCTGGCAAGCTTGCAAACATAAACAAGAGGCTCATATAATAATAGAATAGCAAAATAAATGTATTACATTGCAACTCTTTACTGTCCATCTATCAACAGAGTGTCAAAAAACTGGATACGATGTACAAATATTTTGTTAAAAGATAACATTAATCTGGCATTTTTCCACACCTCGGATTTATTAGTACAGATTAACGACAAAAATGTATTGTGCAAATAAGAAGTCACATAGGCTATTTTATGAGGGTTACTTGCCTGCTGTTTATTTATTTAAATAGTTTCATCATATATAGATGGCATAAGTAACCTGAGGTGTGTGTACATGTAGTGTAGGTTAATAGACAACTGGAGATTAGGTGAGGCAAAAAATATAAATAATATCCCTCAAGAACCACCCAGGCTAACATAGTGTTGTGCTGTTATATTAACATGCACTGTCCTCATGCTGGGAAGGGGATCAAGAAGGAATATTTTTTGTGTCATTAAAATATCTTTTCCTAGTAAAGGTCATTCTAAAATAACACACAATACCATACCAGCAGTGTTGTGGGTACAGAACTCAAAAAGGGTCCCTCCCTTTAATTCTTGACGAGGAAGTTGAATGTAAAAAAAACAATGGGGGGTTACCTGGTAAAAGGATAGCCACATGATGTGCAAGGTGAGTCATCTAGCAAGAGGAAGGCAGGTTTGTGGGGATTCCAAAGGGAGCATCACATTGCTATCATGTAGCGAAATTTAGTTCCTTTCTCGTGAATTCAGCAGATGTCAAGCCCCAAATTTTTAAAATGTTTTTCTCTATGACTGTTTGTATTCAATACTTTTAAATACAGTGCCTATAGAAAGTCTATACCCCCTTGAACTTTTTTTCACATTTTGTTGTGTCAGTGCCTCAGAGTTTCATGCATTTAAATGAGGATTTTTTCCCACTTATCTACACACCATACTCCACACTGTTAAGGGGAAAAAAGTTTTTATTGAGAAAAAAAATTATATATTAAAAATACAAAACTGAAAGATCATAATTGGATAAGTCTCCACCCCCCTGAGTTAATACTTGGTGGAAGCACCTTTGGCAGCAATTACAGCTGTGTCTGTTGGGATAGGTCTCTACCAACTTTACACACCTAGATTTGGCAATATTTGACCATTCTTCTTTACAAAACTGTTCAAGCTCTGTCAAGTTCCTTAGGGAGCGTTGATGGACAGCGATCTTCAAGTCATGCCACAAATTTTCGATTGGATTTAGGTCGGGGCTCTGACTGGGCCACTCAAGGACATTTACCTTTTTGTTCCTTAGCCACTCCAGTGTAGCTTTGGCTGTGTGCTTTGGGTCGTTGTCATGGTGAAAGGTGAACTTCTGTCCCAGTTTCAGCTTTCTTGCAGAGGGCAGCAGGTTTACCTCAAGGACTTCTCTGTACTTTGCTCCATTCATTTTCCCTTCTATCCTGACAAGTGCCCCAGTCCCTGCCGATGAGAAACATCCCCATAACATGATGCTGCCACCACCATGCTTCACAGTAGGGATGGTGTTCTTTGGGTGTTGTGTTGAGTTTGCGCCAAACATAACGCTTTGCATTTAGGCCAAAAGTTCCATTTTAGTTTTGTCAGACCACAAAACTTTTTGCCACATGGCTACAGAATCTCCTGAGTGTTTTTTTGCATACGTCAAATGGGATTCAAGGTGGGCTTTCTTGAGTAATGGCTTCCTTCTTGCCACCCTACCATACAGGCCAGATTTGTGGAGTGCTTGGGATATTGTTGTCACATGCACACTTTGACCAGTCTTGGCCATAAAAGCCTGTAGCTCTTGCAAAGTTGCCATTGGCCTCTCGGTAGCCTCTCTGATCAGTCTCCTTCTTGCTCGGTCATCCAGTTTGGAGGGACGGCCTGATCTACTCCAAGGGATATTCAAGGCCTTTGATATTTTTTTATACCCATCCCCTGATCTGAGTTCTTTTGAAAGCACCTTGGTACTCATGGTTGAGTCTTTGCTTTGAAATGCACTACCCAGCAGAGGGAACATACAGGAACTGCTGAATTTATCCGGAAATCATGTGAATCGCTACAATTTAACACAGGTGGAGGCCACTTAACTTGGTGTGTGATTTTCACGGTGATTGGTTACACCTGAGCTAATTTGGGATTGCTATTACAAGGAGGGTGGACACTTATCCAACCAAGCTATTTCAGATTTTATTTTTAATCAATTTTCTACATATTTCTAGAATATTTTTTTCACTTGGAAGTTGTGGAGTAGCATGTGCAGATAAATGAAAAGAAATAACTATTTTAATGCATTTTAATTCCAGGCTATAAGGCAACAAAAGGTGAACATTTTGAAAGGGGGTGTAGACTTTCTATAGGCACTGTAGCTGATTATACACTGTGGGGTGAGCTGCTATTTTTGTATGTCAACTGCAAGGTCTCTAAAACAGAGGTAAAACCAACTACTTTTGGGGTAAGTAGGGTGTGATACAGTCAGGGTGGCGCAGCCTTTGCTGAAGATTCCAGAGGGAGCCTCTAATTGGCTGTGGCGCTCCTGTAGGTTGGGTTGGCAAAACCAGCAGGGACTGTGTCTGCTCATTGCACTACAGCAGACCCTACTAGTCAGGTGCCTGGAGAGCTAAAAAAGACACCTACAGGGCTGGTCTTCAGAGCTTGCTGACATCCGCTCTCGCTCTTAGAGAAAATCAGATGTCAAATTATTGGGCACAAAAAAATGGTATGGTTCATTGGACAATGGTATTTTCGATTTAATTTTGTAAACTTGAAGTAAAAAAGATATGTGACAACAATATGCAGCATGGATATGTCCACAGGTTAAGTTACTGTGGCACAGTGGTTAATGTTCACTAGACACCACTTTTAATGGAACTTTTTTAGAAGATCATAAAATATAGCAGTTTACCAACTGTACAGATACCGTTTGACAGTGACTGGTTTGTTTCATTGGTCAGAGTTTAAAACAATGTGGAACTGAAATGATTCACTGGACGCTATCTGTAATGGAACTTTTTTTGAGGAGAATCATAAAATACAGTATCCACTAGGGATGTGCTGATTCAGCGAGTCACACGGTGAACCGTGATATTTTTCTTGACGATACGATTATCGATACAGTGACCCCTGTATCGATAAACTTTCTTTTAAACAAATACACTAATAATAATAATAATAACAATTTTATCTAAAACAAATGCTTATTAGCACAGATAGAATACCGTATCCCCAGTTTCATGCAGCAGTTGTGACGGTGACCAAATGTGTTTGAGTGTTGTGTAAACATTTAGTATTTAATATCTTAAATAGCAGAACCAACTCACTGCAATTTAAACTTGTTTTTACTGAAAAACAAACAGTAACATGTAATCATAAGAGTTGTCTGTTTGCATGCTCTCAGATGAGGACTTCACTGGAGCTGTAGCATGCTATTTCCCATGTTACACTGTACACAATAAGAGGCGTCGTCACCAATTCCAGACACAACACTTGCAACATATTTAAAATATAAACATGCTGAGTTCATTGCAGTCATAAAGCTGCATAGATTAACCACTCAGCAGAATGAGACAACAAACACGCAAGTACAGACATTAAGTTACTGTTTCAGTATCACTTTAGTGTCTTAACAAGTTGTTGTATTTTAAGCAGTTGAATATGGTAGCAAATAACTTGCTCCTGAAGTGGCACCCAGTAATTGAATTCGGCAATTTTCTTTTTGGCCTGGGGCTCCTAAGACAAAAACTTTGTCTGGAGCCCTGATTTGGAATTTTTACTGCCGATACCCAGCCCTAGTATCCACTATGATGACACTAAGTCAAAGAGGTAAAAAAGGCAAATCTTATATACACCTGTGTAACCAAACAACAACTCAGTTTACTGTCTCTTTGTAGCGAAACCTAAAAAAACTTTAAATGGATATTCTAACAAATGCACATGTTCATCAAGTGGTTCCCAACATAAATCTTTCAATAACATTATCTTTCAATAATATTAATTCAGGTGTCAGTAGAAAAAATATTAGAACATCTTCTTACCATCCCCACCCGTACATTCTCTACAGTCCTGTAAACAGGACAGGTTTTCCCCAAGTACTGTAGGCCTTTAGCCCGGCTATGAGAGCTTGCAAGGGTCATCTTTTTCCAAGGTCTCTGCCATGACTGAGATCTTCATCCAACATCTCTGAGGCAAACCTGTGAGACACAAATTTAGACAAGTGAGAATAAAGTAATTCAGGGATAAACCCATCGTTTTCAAGGTGGTCCTAAGGTTCTTCAGGAAATACACATGCACAATATCAGAGAATCTTGTTAAACAACTTTGTGTGATTTTTATATTTTGCCTCCAGTAATGCAATATTAAGGTATGTTTGAAATAATGGTAATTACAGGAAGCTGCTTTTGAAAGTTATTTTTCTCTTGCATTGAAGTAAAATAATATGTCTGGGGATTTTCTGTCTGGTAAAAACAGGTGACTTTAAATAGAGAAGTCTTGTTTTTTACCGTAAATAATGTCAATAAATAAAAATGGTTGCTGCCACTGCTGGGAACTAATGTAAATGGTAATGATTTCAATTCCAAGAAACCTGCATGTTCTACTCATCTCTGTGTGTATACAAACAATGAACAATGAACATTATCAGTGCTCTGTGGTTCCCTGTGTGAAACACAGTAACCATCAGTGAGGAGGTCTGGTTCCAAAGGCAATCTGTCTGAAAGCTGAAGAGCTGAAGTGGCATAAATAAAAGCAGCAACTATTTTTAAACTAATTTATTTATTTTTGTAAAGTGACTTGTTATTTAGCACTTCAGTAGTGTCAATCAATGTATATTATAGTGTACACAATTATATTATACACTACCTTATAAAAGTATGGATAAGTGTAATAAAGCATAAGTAAACAATGTAAAGTCCATGGAGGTATGATAAAGCATGTTAAATCATGGTAAACCATGGCAAACTATGGTAAATGCAAAGTATAACCATGGGAGAACATGAGAAACCTGCAAAATGACCATGCAAATTAGCCATGGGGAAGGGCTAGAATGTGAACTACTGAAGAATGTAAAATGGCAGAAACAAAGACCTGAATTAAATCAAACAGTGACACCATAATTTGTGTTAATCCAGGCCTAAATGGCAGATTACATCTACAAATCATAACACAGTTGTGCTGTATCACCTGAAAGATAATCGCTGTTTGTAGATTCACAGTTTGCACATCATCCTACCAAATATAAAAACCACTATATTGTTAGAACTATCACCCATTAATTGTGAAAATGCACCCAAACAGTGAACTACTATACTATACAGTTATCAAACAACAAAATAATGCAATATGACAGTGAGGTATTACATCCTTCTACCACAGCACATGTCAAATTCATGTTGGCTTATGCAGTGTTCTTAATGTTTCTGCATGTGCATTTACTGCAATTGTAATAGTCTATACATGCATTTTGTTTGTTTCTACAGTACCGGTCATAACTCTGAGCTCACTCCCAAAAGATCCTTTAACTGCCTAGTTTGTGAAGAAATGCAAACATTTCTGATTTTAAAACACTACAAAAACATTCCAAATATACATTATGCAATAAGATTTTTTTATTATTATTGTTCAAAACTAAGGTATTAGCAAGGTATAAATGTAGGCCTAAAATTCAAGTGATTTATTTGAAACTGTCAGGTATTTGTTAGAAATCTGGTAGAAACTGGGATTACAACCAATTGCCTGCTGACTGCCATTGAAGTTTAAAAACAATGCCTAAGCAACCACTAAAACAAAACAGCTGTTAAATGAAAGCTCAAATAATAGCTATCTGTAAGAAAGCTGCAGACAAAGGAATACTGAAGAAAGATTAAACATTTCTTGGGGTGCAGTGTGACAGACTTTGCAGCTTTTTTGGGAACAAACCGTTAAGGCAGGATTGTATTATTAGGATTTGCACTTCAATGTCTCCTGACAGAAATGTACAAACACATGCTACCTAACCGAGAGCAGCTCAGACGAACAAGTAAAAGTAAAGTTACCGATTTCAAACATTGTATGAACCCTACTACCGAACTTTCTATATAACATTTGGAATGAATGGGGTCCCCTGTGGATCATTGAGTAAAGCCACTAACATGTGGAGTGCACGGTGATACAATTAGGAACTTTCTGGTTTGAATCCTGGTCATGCAGAGTTGCTGGTCTTTGCTGAGGGTCCACAGGGGGCACTCTATTAGCCTTTGTACTCCATTGGTCTGGTTTCTGTTAAGGAGGAAAGTGTCAGGGGATAATTAACTGCATTCATTAACTTGTGTTGTAGCGACCTCTACTGGTCAGGTACCGAAGGAGGCCAGTCAGAGACTTGCCAGGCTGGGCATAGCCTCTAAGGTTCAGACAGGTGAAAAGACGCGATTGGCTTCACAGTGAGTAAGGAGAAAGCATGCTGATCTTCAGTCGTCTTAAAATGGTAAGTGCAGCAATACGGTAATTCAATTTGTTTAGAAGAAAAGATAGTATACTGCTTTTAGAGCACTGTTGTTACAACTGTGGGTAAGTCGTTTTTAATTTTTTTTTTTTAAATAGAACACAAATCTTGATATTATCAAGTTAGAAGAAAAGAAAGCACAAATGATACTGTATTTGTCATTTAGCATTACCAATTACCAATTTCTGTATTGTGTTCTTCAGATCTCAGCTGTACAGTAGTATAATACAACAGGATGTTATCTACAACAGTAAAGTGTGTTTTGATTAAGAAATTAAAAATGCCCTCTGTTCTACACTGACCTATATTGCTGCTTTAATTAAAGTTTTAAGTATTCCTTGTGGCAATGCATGTCATCTTGAATTCCTTTAATGGCTGGATTCACAGACCCCTATTAGCATTAAACTTGGACTTCATGTCAGCAAATGATCTCTCCATTGCCAATATGATGTAACACACACGTACCATGCACATTCCTCTTGTTATAAGTAGAGCAGCCAAAATATGGTGTGAATGAAAAGGGTTGGTACATAGCCTTTTCATGCTAAAAAGCTGTACAAAACTAAGGTTCTTTGCATGTCAACAAGTCTACAGTGAAGATCTGTGACTGAAGCTCCAGTAACAAGCTGAAACAAACAGCTTAACGATATTGTAACAAGGTGCTTAATATTGTAGTTGTTTGATAAGCAAGTGTGAACAAGTGGCTTGTAGTGTGCAGGTGTAGTGATGGTGCAGTGCTCCGGAACAGACAAACACAAAACAGTTCACAATTAACAGCTCTTTATTTCCTGCTGGGTTGCGGGTCAACAACACCTTAAATTATAAGCACAGGCTCTACACAACAATGTGTATTGCACCATGCACAAGGAGGGTTATAAACGGCCAGCCCCAAGAGACCTGTGACTTGGCTTTTGGGATCGCCGCGTCCATCAAAGCGTGGATTTTGGTGGTGATGGGTTTCACCTGCCCATGTCCCGTAACAAATCCCAAATATTGTGTCTACTTTGGCAAATGCACATTTACCCAAGTAGGCTGTCAGCCGGGCTACCCTCAGAGACTGCAGGACGACTGTAACCCTAGCCAAATGCTCTCGTCAGGTGGAGCTGTAAATAACCACATCATCAATATACGCTGCTGCATTATTATTTATTTATTTTTTAGCAGACGCCCTTATCCAGGGCGACTTACAATTGTTACAATTGTATCACATTTACATACAATTACCCATTTATACAGTTGGGTTTTTACTGAGCAATCTAGGTAAAGTACCTTGCTCAAGGGTACAGCAGCAGTGTCCCCCACCTGGGACTGAACCCACGACCCTCCGGTCAAGAGTCCAGAGCCCTAACCACCACTCCATTTAGTCTCTGAAAGGCAGCGGGCACACCATGTAGCCCAAACGGCATGGCTGTGAAATGAAACAGACCATCAGGGGTAGAAAATGCAGTTTTCTCACGTGATCTATAGGTTAAGGGGATCTGCCAGTATCCTTCCGTCAAGTCCAAAGTCAAGACGAACTTTGCCGTTCCCAGTCTGTCGAGAAGCTCGTCGACCCAAGGCATGGGGTATGCTTGATAATAGTGTTTACCTTACGGAAATCAACGCAGAAGCGGTTGGTGCCATCCTTTTTGGCGACTATCACAATTGGACTGCACCACTCGCTCCTGGAAGGCTCAATCACCCCAAGTTCGAGCATCGCCCACACCTCTTTGCTAACTCCACTTTGTCGACTTTCTGGGATCCGGTAAAGTCTCTCTCGAACCGTGGTACCTGGGGGAGTGATAATGTCATATTCAACAAGATTAGTTCTGCCAGGAACATCATAAAAAAAAATCATTGAACTCCTCAAAAGATCTGTTTGCTGATCTGGAAGTAACTGTTCCCCCCTCGGAATGCTCTGTGTGCTAGGGGCCTCTATACAGGGTCCAAAATCATCCTCTACCTCACCTGGGGCTATAAATAATGCCTCCCTTGCCCGCCAGGGCTTCAATAAATTGACATGGTAAATTTCCTTTTCATTATGACGATCAGGCTGCCGAATTTAATAATTCACTTTCCCTATAGCCCGAATCACCTTGTCTTACCTTGTCTCCTGGTCGAAAGGTCAGAATTCTTGCATTTTGATTGTAATGCTGCTGTTGCCGGTGCTGAGCCGATTTTAGATTGTCCTGGGCCAAACGACCGACCAAATCCAGGTGATCTCTCAGTAGGAGCACATGCGGCACTACATTTTTGGACGAGCCTTTGTGCTCTTCCCACCCCTCTCTCAACAGATCGAGAATCCCGCGAGGCTGTCGGCCATACAAGAGCTTGAAGGGGGAGAGCCCTGTCGAACTCTGTGGTACCTCTCTCAATGCAAAAAGGAGGTAGGGAAGGAGCATTGTCCAATGTTCCTGCTCTTGGTTCACAAATCGTCTCAGCATCTGCTTTAATGTCTGAATAAAAGGTTCCACCAAACCGTCCTTCTGTGGATGATAAACAGATGTCCGGATGGGATGTATTTTTAATATTTTATACACCTGCTGTAACGTTTCAGGCAGAAAGTTACTTTCATGATCAGTCAGTATCTCCTTGGGGATCCCTACTCTCGACATAATTTGCACTAGTTCTTTGGCTATTGCAGCTGCACTAGTGGACCTCAATGGAACGGCCACCCGGTATCACGTTGCATAATCTACCACCACTAATATATGCATATACCCGGAATCAGAATGTAGCAAAAGGCCCACTGTGTCCATTGCAATGCGCTCAAAGGGAGTGGAAAGGATCGGCAGTGGGACCAAAGGGCCAGGGTTCACACCCAGCGCTACTGTCTGGCAGGCTGGGCATGTGGCTACATATTTCGACACTTCATTATGAAGCCCTACCCAATAAAATTGAGCCAATGTGTGTTCTCTCATTTTATCAGCTCTGTGGTGCCCCACAAAAGGGATATCATGCGCCAGCCTCATGACCTTGAGTCGACAAGATGGGGGAACCATCAATTGTGTTACAGGCTGTCCTGTGCCCGAGGCAGGGTTTACCCTATACAATAATTGCCCCTTGATAATGAAGTGTGGATATACTAGCGCCCCAGTGCCTTCAACATCCTTACCTTCAATAGACCGGACCTGTCCCCAAGCGTGCACCAGTGTGGTGTCGTTGTGTTGGTCCCACACTAGGTCTGTGTTTGAGTCCCACACGTCTGGTATATTGAGAGGAGTAGGAGTAACATCTGCCCTGGATGGCCCAGTAACTGCACCCTCTCGGTCACATTGCATACCGACTCCCTTTGAGTGGCATTTGATACCATCCGAGCTCTCTCCAACCAGCCCCCAGCCTCATTTCAGTGATGCACCTTCCCATTTTTCAAGCTGTCTCTCATTCTTTGTTTTTCTAGGACAAAAAATGGAAGAAAACAAGTCAGCTAGCAGGGGGAAAATCTCACCAATCGTTTTCCATGTTGTGTCTGCCACATTTACGTGTGCAGTCGGGACTGCCTTTTTAATTAAATGACCTTGTCTTTACCAGTGTTTCTGAAAGTTTTCATCTAACAGGAAGACATTATTGCTGGTCTTAAACTTCTACTGTTAGAAATCTATTTATTCCAGCGTTAAACTGGAGACTGAATACCGGTCACCAGTTGACCTTTCTGCACTGGCATAAAATTTCCTCAGAGTGATGTTGATGTTTTCTGGACTTATTTCACTAAAATGAATGTCCATATTTTTTTTCTCTTTCAGCCAGTCTAAGTACTTAACATCCTGTGTTGTCAGGGTTTTTTTTTGTGTTTTTTCAACTTTGGTTTCTTCTGCTGAATTTCATGTAGATGTGTCTCATTTAATCTTTAAATTGTTTTCAATACATTGATTGTATCAAATCAACAAGCTTGGGATGTCAGGTTATTTTATAAACTGGGCATATCTTGCCTTTTGCAGAAAAAGACCATTAGGATATTTTTATGCTGTTATTCTGTTATTTGACGCTTTCATTGTCAGAGGCATTAATACAAAATTGGTGCCAATCAAAGAATTATATTTTCCTACTTTTTTGCAACAAATTGTATTTCAATAACTAGCACTGTCAATCACTTCTCTCTCAAAAATAGGTCTGGTGACACCTGGTGGCCACAGTAGATACAACTTGATCAGCCGCCCACATCATGAAAGTAGGGCAAGATTTATTGAGCACTTTCTCTAATGTTAAAAGACGTGAACATTTTCAAGAATATTATCTTAGACATATTGTCACAGACAAGTAAACAAGCAAAAGGTCAAAGTTATTTTCAGTCTCCACATATCACTTGTAAATTAAGAATAGCTGTAAAATTAAGAAAACTAATTCTATATTGTTTCTAGGCATGTGAATTTTAAACGTTTAAAATGTATAAACTTTTTACTTTGTCGTGAAGTCTTTGCAATGTTAAAACGTTATTTGCTTATTTAGGGATTATTTGCTTAGAAAATACTAACCAGGGCTGTCGATATACAGTACATCAGAATGTAATTTAAATAATGCGTGTGTGTATGTAGATATGGTTTAAACATTTAAAAGCCAACACCTGCATATCATTTAAATGTTCATAAAAATTTACCAAAAGCATATCCCTAATATATTCCCTGCATTGCACATCCATTCACTATATGATGCAGTTTTAAAAAGAAATGCATGTTTTAGCAAACTTTTCATTTTAGAACATGATATCTGGTACACTAGAAGAAATAAATCTCTTTTTGCAAACCATGCTTTCAAATTGTTATGCACTATCTTGGTCTGCTTTGATTAAAAAGCAATTGTGCAGGGGTACCATTTAGTTGACAACCACATCCCAGAGAAAACAATTTAAAAAAATTAAGAAAGAAAAAATAATTTCACAGGTTTTTATCACAGCCATTAGCTGTCTCACTAATGGAATTCCCCACTGCAGTCACTCAAAATTGGAAGATTGGATGCTTTGCTTTCCTGAGGTAAATCCACACCTGACAAACTGGTTGGGGATTAAAGAATTAGAGTTATTTGTCGCCTGCACTAATTATTTGTAGCCTGCACTAATCGGTTATTGGGCAAATTAACCAATAACATTGAATGGGCACGAATGCAATTCAAGCCCACTAAATCAAGGAGCATCTCTATAATTAAAGGTAAAGTAGTAGATAAAACGTTCTTCATTAATGGTGAGGCAATACCAACAGTGTCTGAGAAGCCAGTGAAGAGCCTTGGGAGATGGTACGACGGGGATCTAAAGGACACAGTTCGTGTGGGAGAAGTTAGACAACAAGCTGTGGAAGGGTTGAAGAGCATAGACAGCAGCGCTTTACCAGGCAAACTAAAACTCTGGTGCTTTCAGTTTGGTCTATTGCCAAGGTTGCTGTGGCCACTGACTGTGTACGAGGTTTCTTTGACAACAGTAGAGAAGCTGGAAGCTTTAATCAGTTCACACATCAGGAAATGGTTGGGAGTTTCACGCTGTCTCAGCAGAGTGGGACTTTATGGTAAAGGAATACTGCAGCTACCTGTCTCCGCTCTAACTGAGGAGTTTAAGTGCGCCAAGGTCTGACTGGAAATGACATTAGTAGAGTCACGCGACAAATGCGTAAGGGAGGCAGCACCTGTGCTGAAAACTGGAAGAAAGTGGACGGCAAAGAAAGCTGTGGAGGATGCAAAGGCTGCCCTTCGAATTGGTGATATCATGGGGCAAGTTCAGCATGGAAGAGGGGGTCTTGGTCTCAGTTCAGCTCCTCCTACATGCCACAAGGCAGCCCCAGCTCAACGGAGGAAGCTGGTAGTCAACGAGGTGCAAAAGCAGGAGGAGAGCATGAGGTGTATAAAGGCCATTTCCAAGGCCAAGCAGGGAGAATGGATGAGATGGGGAGTGTGGAACAACGCAAGATTGGCTGGCAATCTATGGTCAATGGAACAGAGCAGGATCAGTTTCCTTATAAGGTCAACATATGATGTTCTCCCATCACCACAGAACCTAAACCTCTGGGTAGGAGAGGATCCCTCATGTCCTTTGTGTTCATCACCTGCAACATTAAGGCACATTTTGACAGGATGTAAGGTGGCTCTTAGCCAAGGACGGTTTACTTGGCGCCATGACCAGGTGCTGCGATGTTTAGCCTTAGCATTGGAAGACAAGCGTAACATGACCAATAAGTTGCCACCTGTTCCATCAAAACATTACACACAAAAGACAACATTCCTCCGCCCAGGAGAGCAACCACCAAGAAAAGGTGTTAAAACTAATCCTCGCCCAGGACAACTGGAAGCTGCTAGAGACTGGAAAATGCTGGCAGATGTTGGTCAACGGCTTATTTTTCCACCTGAGATTGCCACCATTAACCTTCGACCAGATATTGTCTTGTGGTCTGGATCAGCACGCCTTGTTCACCTGGTAGAGTTAACAGTGCCATGGGAGGATGCTGTAGATGAGGTGTATGAGAGGAAGAAACTGCGGTATGCTCAACTAGCCACTGAAGCGGAACAGCGAGGATGGAGAGTCTGGGTTTACCCAGTGGAAGTGGGTTGTCGAGGATTTGTGGCACACTCTACAACCCGGTTTCTCAGAGATGTCGGATTCAATGGCCAAGAGTTGCGTCTCACAGTGAAGAACTTATCTGAAGCAGCAGAGAGGAGCAGCAACTGGCTGTGGTTGAGATGGAAAGATTCTGGCTGGGGTACAGGTAAGTAAGCTGGGCTGAGTTCAGTGGGGGACGGAGGCGGGTGATGCTGGGATGCCAGAATCACCGTCGAGCCCTCTTGAGGTGTCCTGGGCTAGTCGGCGAAACACCGAGGATGGAAGGTGCCCACTTGAAGACCCCAGAGATGTACCCTACTTAGCTCAATCCAGACGGTTGTCATGCTGATGCGCTGGGGAGACGGCACTATGGTTGATCCCCGGAGCCAGCATCGCAGCCGTTGTGTGTGCTGATGCGCTAGGGAGGCAATAAGCTGATCCCTGGAGCCAGCATTACACTTCAGCCATCAACACCAGACAGAAGGATATCTACATCATCATATGGAAGGAAGCGCAAATGGATGGAGACACATATGGATCACATTAGTTTACTGTGAAGCTACGTCTTAGTTGGTGCTTATCTTGGCAAGAGCCAAGTTCAAATCAGCATGAAGTTTTAACATCTACTCTCATGTAATCGAAATCATGTCCAATCTGTTAATCGTTGTATACAAATGGTCAGTACAATATGTCCTTAAAAAAACCAAATACAAAGTAAAAAGTTCTACATATATTGCATATTGCTTTATCTGTGCAAATATTGACACAATGGCATCTTTCCATCAACACTAGACTCCGGTCTATAAACGGTCACTAACAATGTTTTCTATTAAAATGCACAGTAAACAATACTTTACTTGATTGGAAATTATAAAATCTCAGTTAAGACAAGTAACAAGTGTCAATGGGCCAGTTTCCATGTGGGGTATTTCCATGTGGCGATGCGTGTGCACGTTTGGGAGAATTACTTGTGAGGTACAGGTTTGGGGCCAAAAAAAACGGCCAAAGAGGGGGATAGGGTAAATCACATTTACTCGTGTAAATGACGAAAAACACAGGAAAACCGCGCCCATTTTCACATGGAAACATTAGGTTACTTACCGTAACCCTGGTTCCCTAAAAGAGAAAATGACCAACAACATACTTATGGGATTTGCCTGCCTATTGGTAGGTATTCTTGAGCTCTTTATATCAGAGCTGCCGATAGGCCCCTTCCAGGGGTGACGTCCTCGGTCCCGCCTACTGAGGGATCAAAACAGTCAACCCAAGGAAGCCATTCCTCTTTTTGCATCGAACCCGTGAGGGCGACCAACGCGACTTTACAAGGTTTGTTGGTTGTCTTCTCTTTCAGGGAACCAGGGTTACGGTAAGTAACCTAACGTTCCCTTTTAATTCGAAGATGACCAACAACTTACTTATGGGAATGTATACCAGAGCAGTCGTGAGGGAGACAGAATGGCAGCATACGAGGGTGTGACAGAAATACAATGATTCTTGGTTGTAAATCTCCCTCCCGACCTGTGAGGGCGTTAAGCAGCGAGAACGGAGTTCTCTGGACAGGCTGGTCTGACAGTTCTTTCCCAGGGTTCAAGAGAAGTCGGCCAGTCTGAAAGGGGGTGAGACTGCATTGCAATAACGCATTGACCCGGAAGGGAAACGTCGTGACAGCCACAGATTGGAGAGGCGGTTGCACTCGTTTACCAAGGGGTCATCTGTGACAGCATAAAAGGGGACGGAGAATCGCAATCTGTTCCCTCGTTTGGTTTGAATCTTAAACCTGTAAGGACCCGTGAGAGTGTTTTGTTTTATTTGTCTATAATTGTTTTGTTTGTAATTATTAGATGGTTAACACGTTCCGGAGCTGTCGCCAAGGGCCAGCACAAAACCCGGAACAGTACTTCACTTTTGTCACAAATAAACTTGTATCACCCACCACGAGCATTACAGCACGCACCCAGGGCTGGTGACCGTGTTTTGTACATTGTGGGAAAGATAACTACGTGTATATTATTTGGGACTGTAACCCGTTTATTTACTTCCAGTGCATTACACATTGTTGTGTATTGCCTGCAGTTATTGGTTGGTCACCAGACTGGGATTATAATCAATAAAACCTGTTTCCAACTGAATTACAATTCTCTGTTTCTTCATTGCGCACTCCATCACTCCTGCACCTGTACACAGTCAGCCACTTTGCCACAGAGGGACACGTCAGAACCGCATAACCCAAGATTAGCAGTGCGAGCATGCAACCTCAAGGACCCTCGTGCCTAATGAAGGCAAGAAAGGATCTATCACATTAAGGTGATAGAACCTGGTGAAAGTATGCGGCGTAGCCCAGCTAGCCTCTGGTAGAATGCGCGGCTACTCTCCCAGGTGGGGGCAAGCCGGCACTATCATACGCAGTCGAGACTCTGTCCACAGTATGGAGTGTATGGGCTCAAACGGGGCCTTCGTGGGAGCCTCCAATACAATATCAAGGCTCCATTCGGGGAGAACGACCCTCCTTGGAGGCGTAATGGCCGAGCACCCTTGAGAAACCGGGTTGCCAAGAAATGCACACCTGGAGATACTGAATCAATGGGGCCATGACACGCAGAAATGGCCACCAAGTCCACCTTCAATGTAGAAGGTGACCTACCGGCATCGAGCAGTTCTTGCAGAAGCTGCAAGATAATGGTAAAGGGCAAGAGACTGGGTCATGACTCTTAGTCAGACACCAGTTCTGAAAATATCTCCATTTGTAGGCTTACCTAGTGGAGCCTGCCCTAGCATACTGCAATGTACCCATGACCGCATCAGATAGCCCTAAGGCAGACCAGCAGTCCTGTTCAGGGGCCATACCCATAATTGGAACCTGCCCGGTTCCGTATGCCAGAGAGTGCCTCTCACCTGACTGAGGAGATCCATGCAAAGCGGGATCTCCCAGGACTGGCCTTGTAAGAGCTGGCACAAGGTCGAAAACCAGATTCTCCTGGGCCACCGGGGGGCCACTTGGAGAACTGTCACTTTCTCTAACTGGACCTTCACTAGGAAGGCCAGGAGCAACGGTATCGGCGGGAACGCATAAAGGACCGTCCTGGGCCACTTGTTGGCTACGGCGTAGACGCTGAGTGTACCGCCTAAGCGGTGGAGGGAGTACTACAGGGAGCAGTGTGTTGTCTCCACCGAGGTGAACAGATCGACCTGTGCCTTCCCGAACCGTTCACAAATGCTCTCCACCACCTGAGGGTGGAGCCGCCACTCCAGCGGATGCGCACCCTCCCTCAAAAGGAGGTCCGCTGCCCAGTTCGCCACTCCAGGAAGATGCGGCGCCCATAGGGACAGCAGGTTCCTTTGAGCCCAAATCAAGAGCCGAAAGGTTATGCGATGTAACCCCGGGGACTGAAGGCCACCCTGGTGGTTGACATATGGTACCACTGATGTGTTGTCTGTCCGGACCAACACATGTGTTCCTTGTAGCAATGGGAGAAAGTGTTGGTGGGCAAGGAAAACAGCATATTTATGTGCAGGGACGTCCAATGACCCGATCAGGTGCCGCAGACTCCTCTGCCTTCCCAGACTGCCCCCCAATCCAAATTGGAGGCGTCCATCGTCACCACCTGACAGTTCGCCACTATTCCCATCCTCACGCCTTTGCACAGGTGAGAGGCACACTTTCACCAGCGCAGCGCTGCCAAACACAAGCGAGACACTGTCAGCCGACGGTGTCTGTTGTGCTTTGGATGCAAGTGGAACGCATTGAGCCATGCTTACAACGGGCACATGCAAAGTAAGCCCAGCTCGATGGCTGATACGGCTGCGGCCATCATCCCCAACAATTTCTGACACAACACCAAGGTGACCTCCAATCCCTGTCTAAATCTGGAGAGACAATCTTGAATAACTGCTACTCTGTCGTCCGACATGTATGCGTCTCGTACTGCAGTCCAGCCGGAGCCCCAAGTACGTTGTGCACTGCACCGGTGTAAGCCGACTCTTTGGGCCACTGCTCCTTCTCGCGACAGGGAACGTCAATGTAATAATACTCTGATCCCCTGCAACCGCTAGGGGGCCAGGATAGTGTTCACACACTTTGAAAATGTAGAGGAGAGGAGAGCGAAGTGGAGGTACTTCCTGTGCACGGAACAAATGGCAACATGAAAGTACGCGTCCCGTAAGTCCACGGTGGGAAACTAGTGCCGGGTGAGTCAGCATTTGGAACCTCCTGTCCTTCAAAAACTCGTTGAGGAGTCTCAGGTCTAGGATGGGGCAAAAGCTGGCGTCCTTCTTGGGTACCAGAAAGTATCTTGAGTAGAACCCCTCTCCGCAAGAGATGGGGTCTTCAAGATGAATGGCTCGCTTGCACAGCAAGACAGCCACTTCCTGTTGAAGTACCGAGCCGTGAAGAGGGTCTGTCATGGATGTAATTGAAGCACCGGAGCACGGGGAGAGAGTAGCGCAGCTACTTGCCGAGATGCCTCGCGTTCACAGTGGAAGCACTGCAAGATCTCCTCCACAGCTGACCTAAAGGTATGCCACGGGGATATTGGCGCATCTAGTAGCGCTGCCTTGTCTGCGTCTGGGACCCTCGCATGTGACAGCCATTGCTGTCTGCGAGCTAACACCAGGCTTGCCAGGCTCCAGCCTAGGGCTCGCCCTTGAAGGCCGGAGATCTGGACCAGTGTGCCGGAGAGAGCCGCAACTTGGAAGCCATCGGCTCTGGGAGCGGTGCTTCCCTGGGGATGCTGTCCATGTAGGCTGTTTGTATGCCTGTTGTGTTAACCAAGTGGGTTACCTGTGCTTCCGCTGCATATGCCCTCCTCAAGTGTGTCTCCGTAACCCTGCACTGGTGGTTCGGGCACACAGGGTCCTTGGGCAAACCCCCCACCGGCAGGGCCTTGACTAAGGCCGTAATGGTGGAGTCGACCAGGGGAAACCCTGCCAAGCCCAGTTTCTCTGCGGCCTCTAAAGAAGCAAGCTGAGAGGCTGCTTCAGCACACTTGGTGCTGAGACCGGACGATCCCATGAGGAGCATACCTCCTCCATGATATCAGAGAAAGCTGGGAAGGGTTGCTGGTGGTGAGCTACACGCTGTGTCCAGAACAGGGACCGGCGTGGCTCTGCCGTTGCTGTCCAGGGGACCAGCAAGAAGGTTGCAGCACGTCCCATCAGCACCGACGTAGAGCTCAAAAGCGTGGGCAGACTAGCTTCTGAGGCAACCTTGGAGCTAGGCTGTCTTGGCAGAGTGCAGGCTCCTCTCCTTCCTCCATCTCGGTGGGGAAGGAGTCCTCACCCCAGAAGGCTGCTATTGATAGCGCCTTGAGGTCCATTATGTCCCTTGCTTGCTTCGATCGGTTAACCCATCTCGCTTGAGGAGATGGGGAGTGGCTACGCAGGGGCGACGCCCAAGGCTGCGCACAGGGGATGCCCTGCAAGGGGCTCTGGGATAACCGGAGGAGCGGGGGATATGGGGCTCTGAGGGCCACGGTCGGCTCGGCTACAGGAGACAGGGCGTCTATTGCAAAGCACCCGGGGCTAAAAAGCTGCGTAGATGTCGCAAAAGGTCTCATCCCCTAAGGCTAGAGTGATGTGCTGGACGCCCAAGCACAGTGCACACAAAGTATGCCCATCCTCATGGGGTATGTTTACCCTACAGGACGTGCAAGCATGGAACCAGGACATGTTTGCCATCACTGTGCTCACCGTGTGCACCAAGTGCACCGAGCGAACCGAGCGCTGGGTGCAGCGAGCACTGAATGCACCGGGTGTACCGAGCACCTAGGGCGCTATGCGCATCAAGGTACTAAAGACCAATTGCACCGAGCACCGTGCGCACTGAGCACCATGCACGGCAGGCACCGTGTGCACCGAGCACCACGTGTATTAAGACACCGAAGTACCGTGCTCACTGAGTGCACCAAGCACCATGGGCAAGAGGCACCGTATGCACCGATCACTGTGCACACCAAGACACCAAAGCACCAAGGGCAGAGCATGCACCGAGGTACCGAAGCACCGGGGGTCAGCGAAAGCAGCGGTGCCTGCCCTGACCGCGTGTAGTCACACACCTTGTCAACGCGTAACATAAACCAGGGAAACACACAGGCTAAGGCCGCGGTGGGCAAATTGAAAAACAACAGGGGGAGAAACACACTTTTTTTTTTTTTGGAGGCCCGACCCACCAGAGTGGGTGGGCCGAGGCAGCCGGCAGGTCTACTCTACAGCGGGGCAGCTAACAACGCAGCCCCAATGGATGAAAAACATGCTTGAGTAGCTGCTGTTGTTTTTTTTTTCTTTTTGAAGGCCCGACACACCGAGGTGGGTGGACCGAGGCAGCCAATGAGGTCTACTCTACAGCGGGGCAGGTAGAAACGCAGTCCTAGTGGAGGAAAAAACATGGCTGTTTATTTATTTTTTAAACTGCAGTGCAGCTAATCCACAGCACAACGCAGGCCAAGTGAGGTTGTGCAATCGGGTCACACACAAGCGGACACGTAACAAGCTGGCAAGCCAGCTTTCAGCACGAATGCAGGGGAACTGCAGTCGACCCGGAAAAGTTATCAACACAAAAGGTCTTACCTACCGTCTTGAGAGGCAAAAAGAGGAATGGTTTCCATGGGTTGACTGTTTTGATCCCTCGGTAGGCGGGACCGAGGACGTCGCCCCAGGAAGGGGCCTATCGGCAGTTCTGATATAAAGAGCTCAGTAATACCTACCAATAGGCAGGCATATCCCATGAGTATGTTGTTGGTTGTCTTCGCATTGCACGTGAAAATGTAAATGAACTTGTTTGACATCACTATAAATATTGAAAGGGAACAAGTCAGTTGTTACTGTGGGTTCCAAGACAACAGAAAATAAGTGGCTGATGGGTGGTTTTATGGTTAGCAGTGGTGTATTTCACCACAATGATAATGCGGGCAGCTTTTTTTTATTATTGTTTGTTGCTGTGTGCCTGTCATGCTGTATATCTCATGTGGGTTTACAGTTCTGTATAACACTTACAAATGTACCATGAAGTGTGTTCTGCACTAGTTATAGTATTAAACAGGGGTGTAATGCTGGGGGGTCACTCCCCCACTTCTCTTGGGCAGGGAGAGCACCGTTTTCATACTTCATGTGTAGAATATTGAACTGTTTTGCTCCTATTAATATAAGTTACTCAGTAAAATTGCTACAAAAAAACTAGCGACGTAAGGGCGAACGTCAATTCCCCGTGATGTTTAGTGATGTCATAGCCTGTGGCTACGTTTTCAGGTTATTCGCAAGAAGTATACTCGCTAGATGATTTTCCATATTTTTTTTTACTTGCTCGCTAATCTAGTGAGTATATTCTACCGAGTTAAGCTCTTTAAAAACTTTTTTTTTTAAAAATCAATGAACCACATATTCATTTCTCAAAACCAACAATAAAATGTACATCCCTCATGAGTGTGAAAAATGATGTAAAAAAGTGTTGCATGCGTAAAAGGTACTTACAAAGTTAAAGGTATAAAACCTGTAGCATTGTTTCACATATTTTCCTACTAGTTTAAAGGCTGCTTATTCTATTCTCTTTTGTCAGAAGTCTTTCAATTTTGTGTAGCACAGTGTACTAGGATGCATACTACTAAACTACATAAGCAGAAAGAAAAAAGAAAAAAAACAGTTGTGTGACTATGAAGCCATTTAATATATATAATGGATGCTCTTATTGATGAAATAATTTTAAAGCTGAGGGAACACAGAGCCACTTTGTTGTTTGGAACTTGGTTTCAGGAGACTAGGTTTCAGACCACTGCATGGCGCACCAGTGGAGACTTGAGGAGACTAGTGGCGCCAAATCAGCCAATCAAAGCCCACTTTTAAAATGGGAGAAAATAATTACTAAATAAAGAATTAACAAGATTAACAAATTCCAACATTATTTTGCAGTTTGTGTTATTATTGTGTACATCCGAAATGATACAAATGATACATAATTTATTTATTTTAAATTAATATCTTTAGCAAAAGGTGACGCATTCAATAAGATTTGCTTGTGTGATTGTCAGGCAAATCAGCGCATTTTTGGCAGTGACACCATAAAATAATCTGATTGGTTTATATTTGGGGAAACCTCCGATACAGTTTATAAATGGATAGTATTCATCACATGATTTGAATTAACGTAACGTGTGAAGAAGTGGTTAGGGCTCTGGATTCTTGACCGGAGGGTTGTGGGTTCAATCCCAGGTGGGGGACACTGCTGCTGTACCCTTGAGCAAGGTACTTTACCTAGATTGCTCCAGTAAAAATAATTGTTTCTTATTTGCTCCACGTCTGCCAACTAGTTTTTATCATCAGAGCATGCGCATTAAACAATTTGACGTCACTGGAATGGTGCAGAAGGGCGCTAGGACCAGAAATACACTTGTTACGGTTTCCATGCAAGTATCGAATAAAATGTCACTGCGAGCGAGCGAGCTTGTCATGCGAGTAAAAACTTCTTAACAGTTGACTTAAACCGTTTTCCATAGTGTTTGTCGCATATATTTTCTGTCGCATATATTGTTATAGTTTTTTCGAGCTTAAAAGTTGAATGGAAAAAGGCCTATTAGCTCTTAAGTGGCTGCAATATGACAGTGAGACAAGCTGATTCTGGACCAAACCATTCAATATATAAGAAGGTGGAGTGGGGAGTGTTAAGCCGGGCTTACACTACACGATTTTTGCTGATCGCCGACGCACTGAGGAGTTGGCGACTAATTTCTTAAAATCTGGGACAAAATGAGGTTGTCGGGGACAAAGCGGTCGATAAGTGTGAGAGGGTCTGCGATCTCCCGACGCTCTTACGACGTCCCGACAAATTTCTAACATGTCAGAAAACTTTAGTCCCCGACAAAGCAATTCGTGAAATGTGTGAGGGGCTACGGGCCGATTTCTTGACGAATGCTGCCAGTAGCCAATAGGACAAGCTAGCAGCAATGACGACGAAGAGAAAGGCTGTGCCCCGAGGTGTGGAGCTTCAAAATAGAGGAAAAGATGGTGGAGATGTGGCAGGAACACCCGTGTCTCTTAGACATAAGTGACATTTCCTTTCATGATCGCTCATTGAAGGAGCAAAGATGGAGGGAAATTGCTTTGGAACTTCAGGTACCAAAGTAAATAATTGTTATAACTTGTTAACGCCGAAGCAGATACTGTGTGTGGTAGTGTGTGCTCTCATGGCAATCCATTTCTACAGTCACTCGATATCCCTTTCAAACCCCTGCTGTATGCTTGTATTGCTAATCTAATCAAATACGAGGAGGAGGGGTGCGCCTCTGTGTGGTGAAATAGAGAGAAATTAGATTACGTTGTTGCATATTTGAACCTTAACAAACTTGTAGCAACCACTATTAAAGTTGTAGAGTCTGTTCAAAAGTGCAACACTCGCTCGTAGTACAAAATATTTATAAAAGTCTTCAAATTATTCATCAGAATTTGGTATTCTGATGAAAATCGCTTGACGGCCAATCTCCCACGCCAATCTTTTAATCTAATAAATATTTTGTACTACGAGCGAGTGTTGCGCTTTTTGAACAGATTCGATTTTGTTATTTTGGATGCACCTCGACTCGGTTCAGAGCACAGACGTCAAGGAAATAAATATTGACATTACTATAATGTTATAACTGTTATAAATGGTTTTTGTTTGTTTGTTTTTATCGCAATATTGAACATTTGTGCAGCAGTCTATGGCCCTGAAGTATAAGTTCTCGTGCTGGAATTTGCAGAGTATGAAATTAGCAATATCCAGGGTCCTATTATACACACGTAGTACTTACATATTCAAAATGCATGACTGTATGCTTTCAATTATAGGAATATGAAGCATTATACTGTAATATGTATTTATAATTATTTTTGGTCAGTGGTAGAAGTCCAAACAAAAGCATCCTCTCTGCGGACACGATAGGGAAAGCTGCCGAAACCTCGTCACACACAGTGGGAGTGGGGCAAAAGACCTGACTTCCAGGCAGAAATGGATTTTAAAGAATCTTGAATTCTTAAAGCCATGCTTGTGCACCATCCTAGTGAAACCAGTTTGGAAGCAAGTGAGAATATTTTTCTAGTATTTAATGTTTTCATATCAGAGAAAAATATTAATAGCAAAATCTACATAAGCCAACTGCGCGTCCAAATGGATCTTCTCCGCGTTTTCTTCTTTTTTTGTGCAAAACAATGCACAGACAACAGCGGTCGCCTCCTCGCTTGAGTCCATTATTCTCCCGAATGATGTCTACGATTCTGCAATGAAAATAGGCGCAGTCCGCGACAAGATGTCTCGTGTAGTGTGTGTAGCTTGCAATCCCCCGATCTACAGTGAGAAATCGTAGCTCAATCGGTTAGTGTGAGTGGCGCTGCGTCTCCCGATTGCAAAAATCGTGCAGTGTAAGCCCGGCTTTAAGCCCGCCGCACACAGAACGACTCAAACCGTCCCGACTCATCTCATCTGAGTATGCACAGGTTCTGCGATCAGTTGTGCTCAGTTTTGGTTTAACGTCACAATTGAGTTTTTCCCGACTGAGTGTGGCACACTGCTAAGACTGAAATACTGACCATAACTAGATACTGGCGATTACTATGTATGCAGATTTAATTAATACTTAGCCCATCATAGCTACCCTCATATTATGCATGGCACCGTATGCTGATTAGACGATGGAGACAGCGCCGCGAGACAACCAAAAGAAGCACTTAGCCTATTAATTAATTGACCATTTACACCATGCAAACGTTTCAGGCAGCGTTTGACTTTTTGTATAGTTTGTCTACTACTTAGCCTGTGGTAAATCAAATCCAACCTGTTGATTTTTTATTTGACACTGGCATTTTTTTCTCAGCCTGTGGATCTAGGGGCTTGTGATTTGTGTCCTATTGGAGATCAACACACCGGTTACTTAGTGTTTAGCGCAGTAAGAAAATATAGGCTGCCAGTAGATTGATAATAAAAAGGTAAACTGATAATTACCTTTGATTAGTAAACGCCTAAAAAAAACTATTCAAATGTGCATATTTCTGGTATTTTTAAATTCAGGACATTCAGAGCAATTCAAGACTAATGTATTTTTTACCTGTGGAGCTAAAGCTGTCAATATTCCGCCATCTTGTATGACAAGTTACATGACAAGCTATGTCATTTAAACCTGCTTCACTATTGGTTGACACCCTTATGACTAATTGGTCTCAGTCAGTCTTGGTCGGCAAACGCTGCACACTAGACAGACTGATCACATCTGAACAAAACTGCGTCTGAAAAAGATTCAACACGTTCAATCTTCAAATCTGAAGACTGAAATCTGCATAATCTTGGTTTTAAGGCACACACACTGATACGATTCATCCAGACTCTGTCGGCCACTTGAGATGAGATGAGTCGGGACGGCTTGGGCTGTGTCTGCGTGAGCTTTACATAGTACTAATAATAATAATGACGGTGTTTTAATCATGTGTATATTAGTGTATGAAACTGGTTGTGAAAATGTGTACAGTATTTGTTTATTTATTTATCTTTAATATAAATAGCTGTAAGTTTAGTTGCTTTACAATGATACCTCAGTTCCTGATTGTCTGAATTTGTAATCAATTGGTACACTTGTTAGCCCTTTCAAATACTGTAACTGCTAGTGTTAAAGTGCGGTTCTGTTGAGTGTATGGGGAAACGGGGACTGCAGGCGGCATGGTAGGGTTGAGAGAGCAGGGGTGCAGGTGTGGGGGGTAGATAATAGCGACCCCGCTCTTCTAAATATAGTACTACATCACTGCCTGTTCTGCTGGTACACAAGATACAGATATCGTAATTACAATTGCTGCAAGTTTTTCGAAAGCAGGGAAGATGTCGGAATAGTTCTCAACAAAAACCCTGCAGGCCTCATCCGTGGTCTTAAAACCATGATTCCTCAGCATGTGTTTTACTTGTCCATGTTTTACTTGTAACATAAACAAAATTATTGGATAAGGATGAAAGGGAAATGTTGCTTTACATCTGTGTTTTATTGTTTGCATTTTTAAATATCCTGTGTAGTTTTCTCTTGATTGATTGTTACTCTGATATGAGATATATATATATATATATATATATATATATATATATATATATATATATATATATATAT